>CAUYLG010019440.1:0-10194 GCA_963573385.1 Cacajao melanocephalus | reverse complement strand
CTGGATATTAGCCTTTTAGCAGATGGGTAGATTGCAAAAATTTTTTCCCATTCTGTTGGTTGCCAGTTCACTCTAATGATTGTTTCTTTTGCTGTGCAAAAGCTCTGGAGTTTAATTAGATCCCATTTGTCTATTTTGGCTTTTGTTGCCATTGCTTTTGGTGTTTTAATCATGATGTCCTTGCCCATGCCTATGTCCTGAATGGTATTGCCTAGGTTTTCTTCTAGGGTTTTTTATGGTGTTAGGTCTTATATTTAAATCTTTAATCCATCTGGAGTTAATTTTTGTATAAGGTGTAAGGAAGGGGTCCAGTTTCAGCTTTCTGCATATGGCTAGCCAGTTTTCCCAACACCATTTATTAAATAGGGAATCCTTTTCCTATTGCTTGTTTTTGTCAGGTGTATCAAAGATCAGATGGTTGTTGATGTATGGCTTTGTTTCTGAGGCCTCTGTTCTGTTCATTGGTCTATATCTCTGTTTTGATACCAGTACCATGCTGTTTTGATTACAGTAGGCTTATAGTATAGTTTTAAGTCAGGTAGCATGATACCACCAGCTTTTTTTTTTTCTTTTTTTATCTTAGAATTGTCTTGGCTATGTGGGCTCTTTTTTGGTTCCATATGAAGTTTAAGGTGGTTTTCTCCAACTCTGTGAAGAAAGTCAATGGTAGCTTGATGGGGATAGTGTTGAATCTATACATTACTTTGAGCAGTATGGCCATTTTCACAACATTGATTCTTCCTAACCGTCAGTATGGAATATTTTTCCATCTGTTTGTGTCCTCTCCTATTTCCTTGAGCAGTGGTTTGTAGTTCTCCTTGAAGAGGTCCTTCACATCCGTTTTTAGTTGTATTCCTAGCTATTTTATTCTCTTTGTAGCAATTGTGAATGGCAGTTAGTTCTCGATTTGGCTCTCTTTAAGTCTGTTATTGGTGTATAGGAATGCTTGTGATTTCTGCACGTTAATTTTGTATCCTGAGACTTTGCTGAAGTTGCTTATCAGCTTAAGGAGATTTTGGGCTGAGATGTTGAGGGCTTCTAAATATACAATTATGTCGTCTGCAAATAGAGACAATTTGACTTCTTCTTTTCCTAATCGAATACGCTTTATTTCGTTTCCTTGCCTGATCACCCTGGCCAGAACTTCCAATACTATGTTGAATAGGAGTGGTGAGAGAGGGCATCCTTGACTTATACCAGTTTTCAAAGGCAATGCTTTCAGTTTTGGCCCATTTAGTACGATATTGGCTGTGGGTTTGTCATAAATAGCTCTTATTATTTTGAGATATATTCCATTGTTACCTAGTTTATTGAGAGTTTTTAGCATAAAGGCCAAGTAGCCTACTTTCAAGAAGGGTGAAATACAGCCTCTCACATTCCCTGAAGTACTGTTTGTCTATTTTATTCCCTAATTACATTTAAGTGTAGTTTTTCATTAGTCTTGCTTAGCCTGTCATTTTCTCTGTACTAGTCTTTGCTAATAAAGCCTGTATGAAGTACCTTGCAGGACATAATTATACTTTTTTGTACTGTGAACTAGTTTATCTTGTATTTTTGCTGATGTCATTTTACATAGTTTCAGATTAATGCTCAAGTGTTGACTATCTGACTGCCCATTGATAATTGGTCATGTTACATTTTCTCACCAAGCTGACATGGTCTCAGAATCCTGTACACATTGATCCATGCATCTATTCTTTGTTATTTCAATTGGCATTTAATATAAAATCTATTTGTCATATGTGTGTTAACATTTATGCCACTGTTTAGTCATTTCTTTGATCATTCATTTATTATAATATGTAGTGAGTACCAGTTGCATGCCAAGCATTGTTATGGGTGCTAGGTGCTGAAGTTAGAACAGAGTTTGAATCAGACAAAAAGCTCTATCCTCATGGGCCCTACATTCTAGTGGGAGGAAGATAGGTATTAAATATATAGAACAAGGAATTATAAGGTAATGATTAGGTGCTATGGAGAAAAACAAAGTGGGACTGGGAGCATCTTTGGTGGGAGGAGATGGCTGGAGTTTTACATACTGATACCAAAAATATCAGTGAGGAAATGCTTTCTGACCATTTGGAGACCTAAAGGAGTAAGGGAATGATCTAAGAGAAGAATGTTATGTGTAGAAGGAGCAGTGAAGACAAAGGCCCTGAGGTAAGAACATGGCTGAAAAACATCAAGAAGTCCAGTGTGACTAGAGTTTAGTGAACAAGAGGACAAGGAGATGAGATCAGAGAGGTTAATAGGGGACTAGGTCATATAGGGACTTGCGGGTAAACTGTAAGGACTTTAGATTATTAAACTGAAATGTGAAGTTATTTGTTGACTTTTGAACAAAAGAATGACATTATTAGATTTAACTTCTTTAATACAGGCATACAATGTCTAAACATTACGTCCAGGAAATGAGATATTCATCACCTCAAGCATTTACCCTTCTTGTTACAATCCAAATGTACTCTTTTAGTTATTTTTAAATGTAAAATTACATACTTATTGACTATAGTCACCCTGTTACACTATCAAACACTTAATCTTATTTATTCTTTCTATTTTTTGTACCCATAACCATCCCTCACCCACTCACCCACTACCTCTGGTAACCGTCAAGTCACTCTTCTCTATCTCATGAGTTCAGTTTGTTGGTTTTTGTTGAGACAGTCTCACTCTGTTGGCCTGGCTGGAGTACAGTGGCACCATCTCAGCTCACTGCAACCTCCGTCTCCCAGGCTCAAGCAATTCTCCTGCTTCAGCCTCCCGGGTAGCTGGGATTACAGGCTTGTACCACCACACCTGGCTAATTTCTTTTGTATTTTTAGTAGAGACAGGGTTTCACCATGTTGGCCGAGCTGGTCTTGAACTCCTGACCTCAGGTAATCCACCTGCCTTGGATTGTAATCCCACTCCCAAAGTGCTGGGATTACAGGCATGAACCACCATGCCCAGCTGAGTTGTTTTAATTTTTAACGCCAACAAATAAGTGAGAATATATTATGTTTGTCTTTCTGTGCCTGGCTTACTTCACTTAATATAAAGACCTTCAGTCTCATCCATGTTGTTGCTAATGACAGGATTTCATTTTATTTTATGACTGAATAGTACTCTGTTGTATATATGTACCACATTTTCTTTATCCATTCATCTGTTAATAGACACTTGGGTTGCTTTCAAATCTTAGCTATTGTGAATAGTGCTGCAATAAACATAAACATGGAAGTACAGATATCTTTTTGATATACTGACTTATTTTCTTTTGGATATATACCTAGCAGTGGGATTGCTGGATCATATCTTAACTCTATTTTTAGTTTTTTGAGGAACCTCCAAACTGCTGACCATAGTGGTTTTACTAATTTACATTCCCACCAAGACTGTATAAGAGTTTCCTTTTCTCTACATTCTTGCCTGCATTTGTTATTGCCCATCTTTTCAATAAAAGCCATTTTAACAAGAATGAAATGATGTCTCATTTTAGTTTCAATTTGCATTTTTTCTGATGATCAGTGATGCTGAGCACTTTTTCATATACCTGTTTGCCATTTGTAGGTTGTCTTTTGATAAATGACTATTCAGATCTTCTGCCCGTTTTTAAATCAGTTTATTCTTAAGGAGATGTTTGAGCTCTTTATATATTCTGAGTATTAATTCTTTGGCAGATGGGTAGTTTGCAGATATTTTCTCCCATTCTGTGTGTTGTCTCTTCACTTTGTTGATTGTTTCCTTTGTGGTACAGAAGTTTTTTTTAACTTGATATGATCCCATTAGTCCATTTTTGCTTTGGTTGCCTGGGTATTACACAAGAAATCTTTGCCCAGTCCAGTGTCCTAGAGACTTTCCCCAGTGTTTTCTTTTAGTGGTTTCATAGTTTGAGATCTTAGATTTAAGTCTTTAATCCATTTTAATTTGATTTTTGTATACGGTGGGAGAAAGGAGTCTATTTTCATTCTTCTGCGTATTGATATCCAGATTTCCTGGCAACATTTATTGAAGAGACCGTCTTTTCCCCCCAAGTGTATGTTTTTGGCACCTTTGTCAAAAATGAGTTCCCTGTAGGTGTGTGGATTTGTTTCTGGGTTCTATATTCTGTTTCATTGGCCTATGTGTCTCTTTCTGCAAGTACCATGCTGTTGTGGTTACTATAGCTCTGTAGTATAATTTGAAGTCAGGTAATGTGATTCCTCCTGTTTTGTTCTTTTTGCTGAGGATAACTTTGGCTATTCTAGGTCTTTTGTGGTTCCACGTAAATTGTAGGAGTTGTTTTTTTCTATTTCTGTGAAATTTGTATTTTGTATTTTGATAGGGATTGCATTGAATCTGTAGATTGCTTTGGGAAGTTTGGGCATTTTAACAATATATATTTTCCAATCCACGAAAATGGACTACCTTTCCTTTTTTGTGTGTTCTCTTCAGTTTCTTTTTTCTTTTCTTTTCTTTTTTTTTTTTTTTTTGAGACGGAGTCTTGCTCTCTCACCCAGGCTGAAGTACAATGGCACAATCTTGGCTCACTGTAACCTTTCCCTCCTGGGTTCAAGTGATTCTTTTGCCTCAGCCTCTTGAGTAGCAGGGATTACAGGTGCCCGCCACCATGCTCGACTAATTTTTGTATTTTTTAGTAGAGACAGGGTTTCACCACGTTGATCAGGCTGATCTTGAACTCCTGACCTCACAGGATCCACCTGCCTCAGCCTCCCAAAGTGCTGGGATTACAGGCATGAGCCACTGCGCCCAGCCATTGTTTTATAGTTCTCATTGTACGTATCTTTCATTTATTTGGTTAATTCCTAGGTATTTAATTTGTAGCCGTGGTAAATGGGATTACTTTCTTGATTTATTTTTCAGATTGTTCACTGTTGGCATATAGAGATGGTACTGATTTTTTTATATGTTGATTTTGTATCCTGCAACTTTACTGAATTAGTTTATCAACTCTAGTAGTTTTTTTGATGGAATCTTTTGCTTTTTCAAAATATAGTATCATCTACAGGCTGGGCATGGTGGCTCACACCTGTAATCCCAGCACTTTGGGAGGCCAAGGCAGGCAGATCACCTGAGGTTAGGAGTTGAAGACCAGTCTGCCCAACATGGCAAAACCCCATCTCTACTAAAAATACAAAAATTAGCCGAGCGTGGTGGCACGCGCCTGTAATCCCAGCTACTTGGCTGAGGCAGGAGAATCGCTTGAACCTGGGAGGCGTAGTTTGCAGTGAGCCGAGATTGCACCACTGCACTCCAGCCTAGGCAACAGTGAGACTGTCTCAAAATAAATAATAACAATAATAATATTGTCTACAAACAAGGTGAATTTGACTTCTGCTGAATTTTATCAGAGACTTTTTCAGCATCAACTGAAAAATGATCATATGGATTTTGTCCATCATTCTGTTGAAATGATGTATCACACTGATTGACTTGCTTATGTTGAACGATCCTTGTATCCCTGGGATAAATCCCACTTGATCATGTTGAATGATCTTTTTAAGGTGTTGTTGAATTCTTTTTGCTAGTGTTTCGTTATGGATTTTTGCATCAGTGTTCATCAGGGATATTGGTCTGTGGTTTTCTTCTTTTAATGTGCCTTTGGTTTTGGCATCAGGGTAATACTGGCCTCACAGAATGAATTTGGAAGTATTTTTTTCTCAATTTTTTGGAATAGTTTGAGTAGGGTTGGTATTAGTTCTTTAAATGTTTGGTAAAATCCAACAGTGAAGCCATTGGGTCCTGGGCTTTACTTTGCTGGGAGACTTTTTACTACAGCTTCAATCTTGTTGCTTGTTATTGGTCTGTTCAGGTTTTGGATTTTTTCATGATTCAATCTTGGTAGGTTGTATGTGTCTAGGAATTTAGCCATTTCTTCTAGATTTTCCAATTTATTGGCATATAATTGCTCATAGTAGCCACGAATGATCCTTTGAATTTCTGCACTATCCATTTTAATGTCACCTTTTTCATCTCTTATTTTGAGGTTTTCTCTCTTTTTTTAATCTGGCTAAAGATTTGTTGGTTTTGTTTATCTTTTCAAAAAACCAACTTCTTGTTTCATTCATCTATTTTTTTCTTCATTTCAATTTTATTTATTTTTGCTCTTTTTTCTACTAACTTTGGGTTTGGTTTGCTGTTGCTTTTCTCATTTTTTAATGATGCATTGTTAGATTGTTTATTTGAAGTTTTTCCTCTATGTTGATATAGATGCTTGAAGCTACACATTTCCCTCTGACTACTGCTTTCCCTGAATCCCATAGGTTTTGGTATGTTGTGTTTCTATTATCTGTTTCAGTAAAATTTTCAGTTTCTTTCTTTTTTTTTTTTTTAAATGGAGATGGAGGGGGTCTTAGTATGTTTACCAGGCTGGTCTTGAACTCCTGGCCTCAAGCAATCCTCCCATTTCAGCCTCCCAAAGTGCTGGGATTACAGGCATGAGCCACCACACCTGGCCCAATTTTTCAATTCTTAATCTCTTCATTGACCTACTGGTCACTCAGAAGCATATTGTGTAAATTCCATGTGTTTATAAGTTTTCAGAATTCCTCTTGTGGTTGATTTCTAATTTTATTCCACTGTAGTCAGAGAAGATGCTTCACATTACTTTTTTTTTTTTTTTTTTTTTTAATGTTTTAAGACTTGTTTTGTAGCCTGACATCATATGGTCTTTATCCTTGAGGATGATCCATACGCTTAGGAGAAGAAAGTGTATTCTGCATCCATTTGATTAAATGTTCTGTAAATATCTATTAAGTCCATTTGGCCTATTTTGTAGATTAAGTCCAGTGTTACTTTTTGTTGATTTTCTGCCTGATCTGTTCAGTGCTGCAAGTTGGATGTTGAAGATTCCAGGTATTATTGTATTGGGGTCTAGCTCTCTTAAGCTTTAACAATATTTGCTTTATGTATCTGACTGCTTCACTGTTGGGTGCATATATGTTTACAATTGTTATATCCCCTTGCTGAATTAACTCCTGTGTTGTTATATAATGACCCTGTCTCTTTTTACAGTTTGTTTTCAAATCTGTTTTGTCTGATGTCAGTATTGCTACTCTTTTTTTGGTTTTCATTTGCATGCAATATATTTTTCCATCCCTTTATTTTCAGTCTATGTGTGTCTTTATAGGTGAAGTGTGTTCTTGGAGGCAGCACATCATTGGGTGTTGTTTTTTCATCCATTTAGCCACTCTTATGTCTTTTGATTAGAGACTTTAGTCCATTTACATTCATTGATATTGATGTTTACATTCATTAGTATTGATAAGTAAGGACTTCTGCCATTTTATTTTTCTGATTGTTTGATGGTCTTCTCTGTCTTCTTTCCTTTCTTCCTGTTTTCCTTTTAGTGAAAGTGATTTTCGGTGGTGTTATGGTGGTGTTGTGTTTTAATTTCTTCTTTTTTTTTTTTTTTTGACAAGAGTGAAACTCCATCTCAAGAAAAAAAAAGGGTAACATGATTTTTTTTTTTTTAGAATACAAGTGGCTTTATTAATATCAGATGAAGTCGACTTTACAGAAAAGAAAATTACCAGGGACCAAAAGGGTATTATATAACAAAAAACTATCAATCCACAAAGAAGACATAGCAATCCTAAATGTATACATAGAACAACAGAGCTGCAAAATACACAGGCCAAAACTGATAGAACTAAAAAGATAAATAGACTGCTATACAATTATAATTGGAGAAAATGATAGCCCCACACCAACTGATAGAACTAGACAATAAAAGGCAGAAAGAATATTTTTTAAAAAGTAACACTATCAACCAACAACATCTAATCAACATTTGTAGAACACCCTACTTAACAACAGCAGAACATACATTCTTTTAAAATATCAATGGAAAAAAGGTCAAGCTAGATCATATCCTGGGACATAAAGTAAACCTCAACAAATTTAAAATAATTGAAATCACGAAGATTGTCTTGTCCAACAAGAATGGAATCAAACTACAAATCAATAACAGAAAAATAACAGTAAAATATTCAAATAGTTGGAATCTAAAGAACTAAATAACCCACAGGACAAATTCCTTTTAGAAATTGATTGAATGTATAGACTTTCTCTCCAGTTAAAAAAAAAATCTCTTTACACATAAAACTTAGTGTATAATTTAAGGCAGTTAGCCAGGATACACTTTACTTATTTTGGTAAACAGATGAGCCCACTTAAAATCAACAGCAAAATAGAGTAAAGGGGAACTTTAAACAAATGTAAATTATTGTGGATACTATCAGGTCCATTCATTTCCTATAAATGAGGAATTGAAGAATTTGCTGTTGAACTCATGATAGGCAGTGTTGTACTGTATAGCCTTTGAGCATGCAGTTTCCAGAATCTGACAGACCTAGGTTCTACCACTTTCCATCAGAATAAAACTGGGCCATCTACTTAAATTCTCACTCTCAGTATAATTGCACTTTAGGTTCTGGGGTACATGTGCAGGACATGCAGTATTGTTGCATAGGTACCTACATGGCAATGTGGTTTCCTGCCTCCATCCCCCGATCACATGTATCTGGCATTTCTCCCCATGTTATCCCTCCCTAACCTCCCTACCCATCACTGTCCCTCCCCTGTCCCCCCGCAACAGACCCCAGTGTGTGATGCTCCCCTCCCTGTGTCCACATGTTCTCATTGTTCAACACCGCCTATGAGTGAGAACATGCAGTGTTTGATTTTCTGTTCGTCAGTTTACTGAGAGTGATGGTTTCCAGGTTCATCCATGTCCCTACAAAGGGCACGAACTCATCAATTTTCATGGCTGCATAGTATTCCATAGTTTATATGTGTCACATTTTCCTTGTCCAGTCTATCATTGATGGGCATTTCAGTTGGTTGCAGGTCTTTGCTATTGTAAAGAGTGCCGTAATGAACATATATGTGCATATGTCCTTATAATAGAATGATTTATAATCCTTTGGATATATACCCAGTAATGGGATTGCTGGGTCAAATGGAATTTCTATTTCTATGTCCTTGAGGAATCGCCACACTGTTTTCCACAATCGTTGAACTAGTTTACCCTCTCACCAACAGTGTAAAAGTGTTCTTATTTCTTCACATCCTCTCTAGCATCTGTTGTCTCCAGATTTTTTAATGATCACCATTCTAACTGGCGTGAGATGGTGTCTCAATGTAGTTTTGATTTGCATTTCTCTAATGACCAGTGATGATGAGCATTTTTTCATATGTTTGTTGGCCTCATAAAAGTCTTCTTTTGTAAAGTGTCTGTTCATATTCTTTGCCCACTTTTAAATGGGTTTGTTTATTTATTGTAAATCTGTTTTAGTTCTTTGTAGATTCTAGATATTAGCACTTTGTCAGATGGGTAGATGGCAAACATTTTTTAGCATTCTGTTGGTTTCTGGTTCAATCTAATGATTGTTTATTTTGCTGTGCGTAGAAGCTATGGAGTTTAATTAGATCCATTTGTCTATTTTGACTTTTGTTGCCAATGCTTTTGGTGTGTTAGTCATAAAGTCCTTGCCTATGCCTATGTCCTCAATGGTTTTGCCTAGGCTTTCTTCTAGGGTTTATATGGTGTTAGGTCTTATATTTAAATCTTTAATCCATCTGGAGTTAATTTTAGTGTAAGGTGTCAGGAAGGGGTCCAGTTTCTGCTTTCTGCATTTGGCTAGCCAGTTTTCCCAACACCATTTATTAAACAGGGAATCCTTTCCCCATTGCTTGTTTTTGTCAGGTTTGTCAAAGATTGGAGGGTTGCAGATTTGTGGCATTGCCTTTGAGGCCTCTGTTGTGTTCCATTGGTCTATATCTCTGTTTTGGTACCAGTACCATGCTGTTTTAATTACTGTAGCCTTGTAATTAAAATTTAATTACTGTATTATAAAGTCAGGTAGCATGATGCCTCCACCTTTGTTCTTTTTGCTTAGAATTGTCTTGGCTATGCAGGCTCTCTTTTGGTTCTATGTGAAGTTTGAGGTGTTTTTTTCCAGTTCTGTGAAGAGGGTCATAGGTAGCTTGATGGGGATAGCGTCTAATCTATAAATTACTTTGGGCAGTATGGCCATTTTCACAATATTGATTCTTCCTAACCATAAGCATGGAATGTTTCTCCATCTGTTTGTGTCCTCTCTTATTTCCTTGAGTAGTGGTTTGTAGTTCTCCTTGAAGAGGTCCTTTACATTCTTTGTTAGTTCTATCCCAGATTCTTAAAAATTAGTTGGGAAATAAATAAAAGTA
>CAUYLG010019439.1:0-15539 GCA_963573385.1 Cacajao melanocephalus | reverse complement strand
TTTTTTTTTTTTTTAATAATTTTATTTATTTTTTTTTTTTTTTTTTTTTTAAAATAAAACTTTTTTTTTTTTTTATTTTTTTTATTTTTTTTTTCAAAAAAAAAAAAAAAAAAAAAAAAAAAAAATCTAGTAGTATACAAAAACATAATACTAACTGACCAATTTTGGTTTCTTTCATGATTGCATGAAAATTGTATTATAATACCAACATGTAATTCATCAGATTAAAATAAGTTTTTAAAAGTTATATAATGATCTTAAATTGTATCAAAGTGTATCAAAGGGTGATAAAATTCAATATCAATTTGTAAGTAGGTATTTATAATAGTCTAATTAGAAAATTAGGAATACTAGAAAACTCTTTAATCTGATAAAATGCATCTGTGAGCACCTATAGCAAATATTATAATGAATTGTGAAACATTGTAAATATATGAGAATATATTTTGGAGTAGGAAAATAATTCTCTTGAAGAATGCAAGTCACAATTCTAAGGAAACACATATTTATTGAAACCCATTAAAATCAAGAACTTCTGTTTAACAAAAGAAACCATTAAGACAGTAAAAATGAAAGCTACAAACTAGGGCTTTAATAGAATCTTTAATAAGGATTTCAGAAATAAAGAACACTAGGAAGGAAAGTTACCTAAGTAATCTCCCCACTGCTGCTGAGAGAGCACATAAAATACCCTGGGCTCATGGGCAGTGACCTAATTTTACAACCTCTCTTAATTCATATTTTAAACATTTAGCCATTACCAGGGCCACTTTACTGTATTAATTTTATCATTGCTTTTTTTTTTCTTATTTTAAAAATTCTATTTACAGAATAAGTAGACTTTTCTGTCATATGGGAAGAAGCACAAGAAATTTCTCCCAAAAGGCAGAAAAATATCAGCTGTATTTTATTCTGTAAATTATAGATAAACTAGAAAGTGATTTGAAAGTGAAGTTACGGACAAAAATAACAAAAAAAAATTGGGTCTAGCACTGTGGCTCACGCCTGCAATCCCAATGCTTTGAGAGGCCAAGGCAGGAAGATGACATGAGTCCAGGAGTTCAAGATCAGCCTGGGCAACATACACAGACCCTGTCACTAGAAAAAATACAAAAATTATCCTGGTGTGGTGGTGCACTCCTGTAGTCCCAGCTACTCAGGAGGCTGAGATGGGAGGATCACTTGAGCCTGGAAGGTCAAGGCTGCAGTGAGCTGTGATCATGCCTCTGGAATCCAGCCTGGGTGACCAAGAGAAACCCTGTCTCAAAAAAAGAGAAAAATATAGACAGGCATGTACATACATATCTCACACAATAGGGATACAGTTACATAATCACCTGTTAGGTGTAATTCAAAGATAATTAAACGGTGATTTTTTTTCTTTTAATGCAATCAATGCATTAAATGTGATGATCTTAAACTGATAACATTACCAGTTCATTTCTAGTAAGTTTTGGAGTCTTCTTAAGCCAAAAAATTAAAACTGCAAGTCAATATAAAATTAAATGCTTAAAATTAAAAGTTTTTTAAAACAATCTTTGATTGTTTCTACATTTTTGGTAGACTATGAGCAGTATTTTTGGATTAGCAATTCAGTTTGCTGACTTACTTTGAATATGTCTACATAAACAAAAGTTTCAAAGAAAGGTAGAGATAGGTAATTAGTTTTTGCTAACTTACTTTGAATATGTCTGTATGAACAAAGATTTCGAAGAATACGTCTATATAAACAAAGGTGTCAAAGATAGCTCCTTAAATTGAAGTGAACTTTCTAATAGGAAACAGTGACAAGGAGAATGAGGTAACAATACAGACATTAACCTTAACTGTGAATGGGTTTAAAAATTCACTCTAAGCTGCTGCCTTCCAGTTAAAGAATTTTAAGGGTGTCAAGCTGTTATTAAAAGTTATGTTTCTTTCAAAGCCGGGAACAAGTTCCTTTTCTATACTGTGATCGTAAGAAGCAAATAGATGTACACATAAAGTACAAACCAAAGATACAATTTATTCACACACACACACACAAACACACACACACACAATTGTGCTTTTTGTTAAATCCAAAGCTTCATATTCAATATAAGGATAATATACTTCATTAACCTTATATAGTTTTCTTGTGAGGACATCTGTAGTAGGAGAAAAGACTGGGAAAGGTGTTTTCAAAGCAGCAGGCTCTTGGTAGCTGGAAGGCACGTTGAAGAAAATTGATCTGAGCAAAAAACTGTGCTGAGAGCTATCTTCAGATCTCAGGATTTGTTACATTGCTGGGTAAGAGTCTTACAAGAAAGAAGAGGGAAGAGATTTGTTTTCTTGCTTACTGTGCTGATTTTAAGGCACGAGTTTTCCAAACCAATTTTAAAAATCAGCTTGGCTTAGTTATAACTGACATACAATAAATCATACATTTTTAGTCTACAGTTAGGTTTTGACTTATGTATATATACTTGTGAAATCACTTCCATAATCAAGATGATGAATATTTCTAGCTCCTCTCAAGGTTTCCTTGTGCCGCGTTGTAATTCATCCTTCCTATTCCTCCTCATCCCCAAGGCATATCCCAGTCTATGTTATCACTGATTTTTATATTACCATCAAATATATACCAGATAGGGTTTTACTTACTGGACATATAAATGGAATAATATACTATATTCTGGCTTATTTGAATCAACATAATTAGGCTGAAACTAGTCCATGTTAATGTAGATATTCATTTTTATTACCTTCTATTAGTGAATAGTATTCCATTCTACGAAAAGTCACAATTTGTTCATCCACTTACTTGCCAAGGAAAATGATTTGGTTTTATGTTGACCATTTCTTCATGTGTTTTTTGCTATCTGTTTATCTTTATTGGTCAAGCATTATGTTTCAAACTTTTGTCCATGTTTTACTGTGTTGTTACTAATTATCGAATTGACAGCATTCTTTATGTCTTTTGGATACATGTCTTTTGTCAGATAAATGACTTGCAAATATTTTCTTTGTCTGTAGTTCATCTTTTTATTCTCTCAACAATGTCTTTCAAAAAACTGAATTCCATTTCTGATAAAGTGTATCAATACTTAATATGTATTCTGGTGGTGTTAGGTGGAGTGTTCTAATAATTTTTAAGAAATCAAATTGTTGATAATATTGTTCAAATCATCTATATGCTTACTGATTTTCTGTCTACATGTTCTTTCAATTATTGAGGCTAGGATGATAAAATCTTGAACCAGTATTATGGATTTGTCTATTTCTTCTTACAGTTCTACAGTTTTTAGCTTTAAGAATATTGGACTTCTCTCATGTGTATTATAAGTTTAAATTATGTCCTCTAGGTGAATTGACCCCTTTTATCATTATAAAATGACCTTTCTTAAATCTGATAATTTCTTAATTTTGAAACCTAATTTGTCTAATTTAAATATAGTCACTAGAGCTTCATTTTGATTAGTGCTAACATAAAATATCTTTTCCCATTCTACCACTTATAAGCTATTTGTCTTTATATTTTAAGTGGATATTTCTAGATAGTTAGAATTTTCTTTGTTACCCATTCTGACAATTTCTGCCATTTTATTTTTATTTTGTTTAATTAATTAATTAATTAATTATTTTTCTGTTTTTGAGACAGAGTCTTGCTCTGCCACCCAGGCTGGAATGCAGTGACGTGATCTTGGCTCACTGCAACATCTGTCTCCAGGGTTCAAGCAATTCTCCTGCCTCAGCCTACTGAGTAGCTGGACACCACCATGCCTGGCTAAGTTTTGTATTTTTAGTAAAGACAAAGTTTCATGATGTTGGTCAGGCTGGTCTCAAACTCCTGCCCTTGTGATCCACCAGCCTTGGCCTCCCAAAGTGTTGGCATTACAGATGTAAACTGCCATGCCTGGCCAATCTCTGCTTTTTAATTTGTATGCATATACCACCTATATTTAATGTTATTTTATATAATTGAATTTAAATCTGTCATTTTGCTATTCGTTTTCAATTTGTTCAATCTATATTTGCTCTTTTTTCCTTTTTTATATTTCTGTTGTATTATTATTATGATTCCATTTTCCTTCTGTTTCTGATCTATTAGTTGTAATACTTCATTGTGTTATATTCATGATTAAATCAATACAAACTTTAGTTTGCATATTATTGATCTTTATCACAGTCTACGTTGCATGGCAGGCATAATATATCTCACAATAGTATAATTCCATTTTCTCTTTTTGGCCTTCATGCTGTTATTTTGCATCTTGCTTCGGAATATGCAGTAAGCCCCATATAATGTTGTTTTTATTTTCATCTAGATAGCCAATTATCTTTTAAATATATAAAATATTAAGGGAAAAAAAGCTTGTATATTTATTCATGTAGTTACCAATTCTAGTGCTCTTCTTTTCTGTATATATTCAAATTTTTTTCTGGTATTATTTTTCTTATGCTTAAAGGTTTTCATTTAACATTTCTTGTAGTACAGGTCTGATAGTTATCAGTTCTTTAGATTTTCTGTCTGACTAGTGTTTCTTTTACCTTCATTTTGAAAGCTATTATTGTTAGATGATTTTATTAGATTATACTGTTTTTTTCTTTTAGCACCTTGCAGGTACTCCATCACTGAAATCTGATGTTTATTCTTTCTGATGACAAATCAACTGTCATCTTTAAATTTGTTTCTCTGTGTATATAAGGTGTCTTTTCTTTGCTGGTCTTAAGATTTTTTCCAGAATGACTAGTTTACACAGTTTGAATGTTGTAACTATGATATGGCTTTGTGTATTTTTCTTCATGCTTCTTGTGATTAAAGTTTATTGAATTTCTTAGATGTGTGAGATTATAGTTTTCATGAAATTTAGAACATTTTTGTCCATTAATTTTTCAAACATTTATTTCTTTCTTCTCTTTAATGGATTCTAGTTATGAGTGTAGTTGGAATATACTCTAATTATTACTTGAAGTTGTCCCACAGTTCACTGTTGCTCCATTAATATGTTTTAGTAATTTTTTTATTAATGTGTTTCATTATTTTATTCCTGTGTCTTTAAGTTGACTACTCTTTATTCTACAATAATTAATGTTTTGGTAATTATATAAGTGATTTTATAATTGTAAATTTTATCCCTACAAATTTGCATGTTCTGGGGATTTTTCCCCTCTAATTACTTCGGGTGGTTCTCTTTCCCAACTCAGGTAGTTTCTTCATTTGCATGAGCTGGCTCATCAGTATTCGGTAGAATACAAAGTTAGGACTCATGTTCTCTGAAATGCTCTCCCTGTGTAACATTCTATTTTCTGGTTCTCTGGGAACTCTAGGTACCTTGATCTCCCCACAATCTCAGCTCTGTCTACTTGTCCAGAGGACTTCAGAGCACTGTCTAGAGTGCCCCTCATTGCTCTGTGGTCTGAAAATTTTATCCAGGTGGTAAGCTGGGACAGTTGTAGAGCTTATATCTTTTGTTTTATATCTCTTATAGATCATTGTTCTTAGTTGTTTTATAACCAATGTATTGATTATAAAAAAAATGGTTGTTTCATATAATTTCTCCATTTTCTTAGTTTTTTCACGTTGGGATATAAATCCAGTCCCTGTTATTTCATGTTGATCTGAAGAGCAGCAGTTCTGAATAGTTCCCTAGTTTCACTCTTTTCCTATTCAAAATAGAATATTCTCAGAAGAAGTAGGGCTACATTACAGAGGATATAACAGCATTTCTAAACTAAAACTACACTATTTTCGATTTGTTCTTAATTAATAGGCAGCATTAAGATTACTTTGGATCTATTAAATGTCTTCGAAGGCATACATTGAAGTTTTATTTTATGTTAACACTAATCTCTGTTTATGTATGATCAGTCAACAGAGATGGTTGCTTCATAGTATGATTATTTGTTCTCAATTTAAAACATGCTGGCAGGAACCATCATAGCAATTGATGTCATTAAACTGACTTGACAAGTTGTTTCAAGTCAATGTGTTTTTAATGAGCATAAATTACTTTCCAATTTGTGAGCTTTGTTCTAGAGCAACCAGTTCAAACTTTCTAGAAAAATGATGTAGACATTTTTATTAGAACCAATTAAATTAGAAACAGAGAAAGAAAGGTAATATTATCTTTCTAGAATTGTGAGAATCAGTCAGGTTTGGAAAGCAGTAACTAATATATGTAATCATAGGTATTTCAAACATCAGAAAGAAGACTTACAGGATGCTGTATCTTTTGACAATACTTAAATATGGCTACTTAGACTCCTATTCTCTCAGTTAATTATGGTTTAGAGAGTCATGTCTTCTTTTAAAATGTGTAGAATATAATATATAAATATAAAAATGGGAGTATGGTAACCAGCTTATAGATAGATAACTTCCATTGCTGTTCTGGAAAAATAAAACTACAAAAAGGCAACTATTTAATATTACCTTCAAAAATATAATATCAAAAATAATTGGCTTTCCTCTCTGATCAATAGATTTTATAAGACCACAGGACATTTAAATTTTCTTGAAACAGTCTATTGCATATACAATACCATGTTTGTATAACAATTGAATTTTGAGAAAAAAAAAAACAGCCTAAAGATCAAAAAAGACAAGAAAATCTGAATTGTATAATTTCAAGTAATTTATTCTATGGGCTGAATGTGTCTCACAAATCCATATGTTGAAATTTAATCTTCAATGTGATGTACTAAGAAGAGGGTCCTTTTCAAGGTGATTAAGTCATGAGGGCACCATTCTCCTAAATGGGACCTTATAAAAGAGGTTGAAGGAAGCATCCTTTGCCTTTCCACTTTCTGCCATGTGAAGGCAAGGCAACAATGTACCATCTTGAAAAGCAGAGTGAGCCTTCACCAGACACCAAATCTTGAATTTGACCTTGAACTTCCCAGCCTCCAGAACTATGAGAAATAATTCCTATTATATGTAAATTACTCAGTCTGTGGTATTTTGTTTTAGCAGTAAGAATGACCTTAAACCCCCAGATTCAAATTACTTAATTTTACAAGTCTAAATTTAGTTTCTGGTGTAAAACTGGGCAATGTCAAACCTACCTATGGGTTATTGTGAGAAAGCATATGTAAAAGTGCCTAGAACAGTACCTATTAAAAGCCATGTGCTCAATAAAGGTTTACTTTCATTTTGTGGCCAGGTGCAGTGGCTTCTGCCTGTAATCCCAACACTTTGGGAGGCCAAGGTGGGCAGATCACTTCAGGTCAGGAGTTCAAGACCAGCCTGGCCAACATAGAAAAACCCCATCTCTACCAAAAATACAAAAATTAGCTGGTTGTGGTGGTAGGCACCTGTAATCCCAGCTACTCAGGAGGATGAGGCAGAAGAATAGCTTGAACCTGGGAGGCAGAGGTTGCAGCAAGCCAAGACCATACCACTGCACTCCAGCCTGAGTGACAGAGTGAGATTCCACCACACATACATGCACACAAAAGGTTTATTTTCATTTTCTTTCTTTCAAGGTACCACATTATTTAAAGATAATTAAAAGAATGTGTACTTCCAAGGTAAGTTTAAGATATTAGCTATAATACCAGTTAAGAATATGTCAAAGGGAGGATAATTTTATCATTAAGGGCATTCTAAAAGTACATTTCTACATTTAAAAAGTATTACTACAAATAAGATTAAAAATAGGTACCTGCTAATTGCCAACAACTTTTCACAACTTACTATATGCTACTCGCTTTACAAAAAATGTTTTTATCTAGAATAATTAAAATGCCTAATTGTGTATGTTCATATTATCGTACAGATGATGTTATTAGAAATCATCTAAAGTCCTGCTTTTTTTTAATAGAAGATGATGTCATGATATTAGTTTAATCTGGGTTTCCTACTATGATTAATAGAAAATAATTCTAATTAAGATAAAATTTTAAAATGTTAAATAATTGGCAGGGTGCAGTGGCTCACGCCTGTAATCCCAGCACTTTGGAAGGCCAAGGCAGGCGGATCACAAGGTCAAGAGATCGAGACCATCCTGGCCAATATGATGAAACCCAGTCTCTACTAAAAATACAAAAATTATCTGGCCATGGTGGTATGCGCCTGTAGTCCTAGCTGCTCAGGAGGCTGAGGCAGGAGAATTGCTTGAACCTGGGAGGTGGAGGTTGTAGTGAGCTGAGACTGTGCCACTGCACTCCAGCCTGGCACCTGGCAACAGAGCAAGACTCTGTCTGAAAAAAATAAATGCATAAATAAAATAAAATGTTAAATAATTAATAGAAAATAATTTGTAATTTATTTTTGAGTCTCAACAGATTTAAACCTTTTTGAAAGTATTTTCAAATCTACCACAACATCTGGTAAAGTATTCACAAAACTACTGATGAAAAGAAATAAAATTTCAATCCATTTACGAACTATATTTTCTGTTTCATTTAAGCCTTATTGTATTAAGTTAAAATTTTAAAAGTAGTTTGAAGTCCATTTTGATTTGGATTATGCTATAATGTAAGCTCCATTTAGCAAGAACTTTCAAATTTAGACACAAAAAGTAGTAGATTTCCATAGTGGTATTTTCCAGTGTCTTCCTTTTGTGTCTAAATTTATTTTTTGTTGTTGTCTACCTGAGGGTACGTTGAGGGTTCTGAGCCAATACATACCTCTAAGAGTTGACTGTTTAAAAAGCAGAGTGATGGCTTTGTAAAGAAGGTAGAAATTTGAGTTTTTTTAACCATTTTTTTAAAATCATTAAGGCATTTTACCTTTCCACCTGTAAATAATTTGTATTCTTTTAAACTGTGCAACATGATTGTTTTCTCACATCATAATCTGAGCTCCACCCTTACCCAACAAGACATTTTTTACTGAAAGTTTGTTAAATTTGGAATTGGAGACAGTAAAAAAAAGAGTACTGATCTATTTGGCAAGTAAAGGCACAAAGGTACAAAAGCACTTCTTGGCACTTATTCTGTATGTCTAGAATAAAAAGGAAAGTCCTTATTCACTCATTGGCATCACAAGTGGCATCTGTTGAAAGCATATTAATTATGTTTGATAGCAGTGCCAATGAAAATACTTATGAATACTAATCAATTCTACCAGCTGAGATACATTAATTCCTAGAAAAATATCATTTTATTATAAATTTGGCATAAAAATATGTCAAGTGTTTGCAGCTTCAGTTGAACCATCTCATCAGTCAAAGAGACCAGGAAGCAGGTTAGGAACATTTTATAAATGACGTGTTTCATATTTCATAAATATGCTATGCCTTTTTGGACAGAAGCAGGGAAGGGAAGTTATATTCTCTAAACTTCCAAAACCTCCTGTAACTTTCCTAAGAAAACTGGAAACATTATAGACAAGGTGGTACAAGGAACACACTGATATCTAATATATCATGTGTAATGCAGAAGGCAAGGATACTAAAACTCAAGGGATATGCTTCTTTAAACCTTCAGACTCTGGAAGTCAAGCAAGTAAACTTTAAGTCCCTAGAGGGCTGGCTGTGGCTTTTGGCAGATTAATAAGAGAAGCTCTTGTTTCTCAGAAATATTCAGACCTGCCTCTTCCCTGTTATACTCATGACTGTTATAGCGCCACCACTAGGAAGGCAGAATCCCATACCATGCCCTTCAGCTGACCTACAGCTCACCACTTTCCTAAGAGTTTACTCAACTGTACAACTAGACATTTCTCACCTGCACAATATCTCTTCTTTCTACCTCCAGGCCCTTCCCATGGACTAGTTAAATGGTGCCCTATATGTGGTGGCTTCTTTATGACAATGAAAACTGTTTAAATCCTACCCATGTTGGATCCCTTTTAAGTAATGTAGGATGGTGGGGAAAATAGTAAACTTAGACATCAAGATAGAAATGTTTTTTTTTTTTTAATATTTAAAGAATATGGATTTTCAAGTCAGTGTGACATTCATTAAAGACTTTAATGTCACTTAAAAAGTGAGATGCAAGTTAAGATAGAGGCAAATTCTGTGAAAAAAGACAATGAATTGCTGAAATGAAAATAATTATACAAAATCACATTACAGGATCCCAGATGAATGTAATGCTATCTAATATAGGTCAAATACTGTTCAATATTTTAATCAACTGATTGGGAAGTACAGAGAAACATACACTGATTACCTTAGCAGGTGAGGAAATGTGGAAGAAACTGTAAAATCTTGGACAGATTGGATTATGATACCACCCTCTCTTGAAATTAGGGGTATGCTTTCATGCATAAAATTAGACTTCTCTAAAGGAAAGAAAACTTTTTGAAAGAAATGACAAGTAAATCTATAGGTGAAGAATAACTGTTTCTTTTGGCCCATGCCCATATCTATTGACTTGTAGCATTGTGTGTCTATGTTCTCTCTCACTGTTCCACATGCAAAAAAAAAAGTATTAAATTTTATTTCATAAATTCTACTTGGAACAAAACCCTAAAATGATTAACTATTTAAGAAAACACTGACTTGAAAATTATAAAAGAAGGTACAGTATCTAATAAAAGTAAAACCTATGGAATGTAATTTTTGAATTGGGTTAATCTTAGAAACATCAAACTTAAGCCTTTCTTCTTGCTTATTAGGAAATCAGGATCAAAAGTTTCTAAAAGACTTGTAAAGATACTATGAGGAACAGAAAGGACCATGGGTGAAACTAAGCCCATTATACCGATTTTTGCCTCAGTCTGCTTTTTTTCCCTTCAGAATAGAGACTGAGGAGAGTTATTAATCACTGAAAGCCCTCTGAAAATATGAGCCCTTTGTTTCTTAAATAAGAACAGTATGTATTTTCACAGGATTTGTAATCCTTTGGTAATTAGACCTATACAATCAGTTTGTTGCAATTGTCTCATTGTTTTTCTATTGTGGCTGCACAAATTAATGTTTAAATTGCTTTAAAAGATGAAACCACATGCTCACACATCTTATGGCAGTTTTGAAACTGGTTTAGAAATAAAATACACTAAAATGCAGTCAATAGTACCTGTGTTTTTTTTTTTTCCCTGGGAATCTAGTTGATGATGCAGATGTTTTATTGGTGGGAAAGTATGGTAACATATTCACTAGTGGTATTCTGGTATGTTTAACAGAAAAAGAAATTATTTAGACACCAGAAAGAACTTGATTCCCTTCACTTAATTCCCCGACATTGTGTTGTCTGTCAAGGAGACATAAACACAACTCTCAAGAGAGGTATAAAGACTGGAGAATAGAAGGGACAAATTGATTATTAGAACTACATCCAGCATAAACCTTCAATATGTTTTACTTCCTAAAATTTTGTCTCTTTCTCAAGGCAAAGATGTTTTTCTCTTTTTAATGTATAATTCCCACTAGAATGTTGAATATATATTTATGTACACATTTGTAGTATTTAATATGTTGACTGTAATAAGGATATAAAAAGAGGAAGAATAAGTTCAGGTTCACACATTATACCACCTTCTATTAAATAAATAGTTGGCACAATGGTTTCACAGGTTGGGAGATTAATCTTAGCAAAATAGAATAATACACCCAAAACAACATTAAGTGAAGGAGTGTCAGTCTTCTTACAGCTATGTCTTCTAAGGGCTTTCCTTTATCATGTGCTATATATGAAAAGAAGTGCTTAGTGTTTGATTTCTGTTATGACAAAAAGCTGTTAAGCTCCTTTTCCTGAGGAGTAAAGATAAAGTCAAAGTTGTAGAAAAGACTATCATCACAGGTTATTCACAATGGATTTTTCCTCTCTTTGTTCAATAGAACTGAAACTGCTTTATTTAACTTTTATGCAAATGTAACTATATGAAATAAAAGAAATTTAAACTCCTGAACGTATTAAATCTCTCTAGAATTTTGGATTTTTATAACTCATAATGAAATCCACAGTGATATGCAAAAATGTATTACAAAAGATTTTAAAATTTCTGAATGTATTGTCACTTAGACAATTCTAATTTTTAAAAAGACCATGCCTTAATTTTATGATAGGGTACTCCTTTTGAGAAATGTGTACACAATAATAGTATGTACACTAAGGTATGCAAAAATAAACAAAATAAGGGATTATTCTCTCTGTTTCAATAGGAACAACAGATACATTTTTCAAAAGCCAAAATTTCTATTTATAGGCAATTAAAAAACTAGATTTTAAGTATTTCCACTGTGGGGGATCAGTCCGAGTGGTGGGAAAAACTATAGGGAAAGTGCACAAACCTTCTGAAAGGTCAGAAGATTCTGCAGAGCCCGAGCGAGAATAGCTGAAGGCAGCTGTTCTATAACCCTGAGGCAGAGGGCAAGGAGTAGGTACAAGGGAGTTTGGGGAATTTATCTTAAACAAGCTTGTTTACTTACATTGACCAGGAACTGACTTTTGATCATCCCAAGCATAAGGGTTCCCTGAAAGGGGAACAATAAATGTTAATTACCTGCAGGTTGTGTTGGCTCCAGGTTTTTGGCATTGTGCCTGTGCCAAATAAAAGCAAGCTGCTCCAGCTTCTCAGGGCTGCTCTCTGGCCACTAGACCCACGCAGTCACCTAGCTGCTCTTACACTGCATACCTGTTCCTGAGTACTCATTTCATCCATCAGCCAGGATCTGCCAGACAGACCCGACAGTCCCCTAGTCTTCAGGAGTAAGACTACCTCAATGGAGAGCTCCACTAGGAAGCCACCTGCACTCATCACTAAAATTGTCCAGTGAATTTATAAATTGATATAATACGCTGAAACAACAAACATTCAAGAAAACAAGAGAAGTACTTCTGATTTGAGACAACAAAATTAGAACTTTGATCGTTTCATAAAGAAAACACTTTATATTTTTTAGATGATATTTTCAACAAGATTTGTGTCAGAGAGGGCAGTAAAGATTGGGTACAAAATCATAGGCTAGGTATCTCTTTTGATTCCATGAAAGGCAGAAGACAGGTGTATGTGGATTTCATAGATTTTAGATCATTTTTTTCCTTGACATTGACTCCAATAATTAGTATGTTGTAATGTCCAATGTCTCAAAGATCCCTTTATTTGCAGATAACCTGGTTGTTACCTATGAGGACAATCCTAAAGAACCAACAAAAATTTCTTAGAAGTGAATTTGGCAGGGTCACAGATCTCAGAATGTAGGTTCATCATGTAAAAATAAATTGTATTTTTATATGCTTGTAACATATTCCCTGATAATAAGGTTTAAAAAACAATTTCATTCACAATGCATCAAAAAAATGCTTAGAAAAAGCTCATTAAAATACATAAAATATCTATACAATGAAAATTACCAAATATCACTGAAAGAAATTAAATAAGACCTAAAAAAATTGACATACTAAAAAATGGACATACCACTAAAAACTAATACAGCTGTTATGCCCAAGTTAGTGTACAAATTTAATATGATCCTAATAAAAATCCCACTAAGCATTTTTAAAATTACAAAGTAAATAGAAATTTATGTAGAAAATATATTTTAATAAGAAAACAAAATCAGATAACATATACTACCTGTTTTGTTTTGTTTTTTATTTTTCTTTTTTTTTTTTTTTTTGAGTCAGAGTCTTACTCGGTCACCAGGCACCAGGCTGGAGTACAGTGGCGTGATCTCAGCTCACCGCAACCTCCGCCTCCTGGGTTCAAGCAATTCTTCTGCCTTAGCCTCCCAAGTAGCTGGGACTACAGGTGCATGCCACCACACCCAGCTAATTTTTGTATTCTTTAATAGAGACGGAGTTTCACAGTGTTGGCCAGGATGGTCTCAATCTCTAGACCTCGTGATCCACCCTCCTTGGCCTCCCAAAGTGCTGGGATTACAGGCGTGAGCCACTGTGCCCGGCCTGTTTTGTTTTTCAACTTTTGTTTTAGATGCAGGGAGTGCATGTGAAGGTTTGTTGCTGAGGTTTCGGTGTACTACCTAATTTTAAAACATGATAAATCTTCACTAAATCAGCATGTTATTGGCATAAATATAGGCATAGATCAATGAAACATTTAAAAGAAATAAAATACACCCACACATATAAGGTAAATTCAGTTTTGCCAACATTTTAAAGGAAATTCAAGGGAAAAAGGATATTTTTCAATAAATGGTACTAAAAAACTACATGGAAAAGAAGAAACTTAATCATCTCCTTACAGCATATGCAAACATTAATCAAAAATTAAGCATAGACCAGACATGGTGGCTCATGCCTGTAATCCGAGCACTTTTGGAGGCTAAGGCAGGTGGATTGCTTGAGCTCAGGAGCTCAAGACCAGCCTGGGCAACATGACAAACACCATCACTGCAAAAATAAAATACAAAAAATTAGCCACGCATGGTGGTACACACCTGTAGTCCCAGCTACTCAGGAAGCAGAAACGGGAGGATTGCTTGAGCCCAGGAGGCAGAGATTGCAGTAAGCCCAGTTGACAGAGTGGCAATCCGTCTCAAAGAAAACAAAAGAATAGAATTAAACAAAAAGTTAACATTTAAGAAATTCTAGAAGAAAACAAAAGAAAATGTTAGTAAGAACACAAAAAGGAAAAAACATAAAACTGAAATATATGTTATCATAATTAAATATTTACTAGTCAAGAGATACCAACCATTTAAAATATCAAAAGATAAACCACATATTGTGAGAAAATATTTATAATAAATATATCTGTGTGATCTTATGGAAGAAGTGGTATCAAGTCTGAGGACTAACATAGTTTTTTTTTGTTCTGGAAAATTATGTAGAGCAAAAAGATATATCATTTTAAAATGTTTTACTATCATTACCAAAGTATTATAAAGGTATTATTTATAATTAAAAAAAGTATGTCTCAATTGTTCTAAAATTGTCTAATCTACACACTATGTAGTTTTTCCTGATTGCATTGTGCAGTCTTTCCTTTTTTCCAACTAAGCAACTCACATTTTTTTCTTCAAATATCAGGTTCATTAATTAGAAATAGAAGCCCTCAAAATTACACTACACCATCCTATGTATGAATAGCTAGCAATGTAGTAGCCATCATAAGAAACAAACAAATTTTAAGAGAAACTCTCCTTCAAAAGAGTATTGCTAGAGTTTAAGCATATAGATTTGAATTTTCATTGTCACTTACCAAGTATGAAACACAAACTCCTTCATTCCTCTTTTCTTGTCTATAAAGGGGGAGTTTTTGTGTAACTAGGGAAAAATAATCCATCCCAAATTGCCTGGCATTGTGCCTGAAACTAAGTAGATTTAGTAATAATTTAATGTCATTTTATTATTATGTATTAGTATTATTACAATGTTTGGGAACACTTTAAAATCTTTTCAGAGGTTGTGATCTAATAATTATTTCTTCATTTATTTCTCATGAGAGTAAGCATGCATAGACCGATTTAAATAATAGCTCTAAAGACCCACGAAATCACTCTAATTTTAAAATTATGTTAAAAACTTTTTTTTGTAAGAATCAAAATGAATTCTTTTTTTTATTTTTTTATTTTTTTTTATTTTTTTTTAATTTTTTTATTTTTTGAAAGAAAGAAAAAGAGAGGAAAGAAAGTGAGAGTGAAAGAAAGAAAGAAAAAGAATGTATGAGAGAAAGAAAGAGGAAGAAAAAGAGGGAGAGAGAACAGGATTCTTGTTCTACT
>CAUYLG010019438.1:0-18072 GCA_963573385.1 Cacajao melanocephalus | reverse complement strand
AAAGCAAGTGTGTGTGTGTGCAGGGGTGTAATGCAAGTGTGTGTGCAGGGATGTAAAGCAAGTGTGTGTGCAGGGGTGTAATGCAAGTGTGTGCAGGGGTGTAAAGCAAGTGTGTGTGTGCAGGGGTGTAATGCAAGTGTGTGTGTGCAGGGGTGTAAAGCAAGTGTGTGTGTAGGGGTGTAATGCATGTGTGTGTGCAGGGGTGTAAAGCAAGTGTGTGCAGGGGTGTAATGCAAGTGTGTGTGTGCAGGGATGTAATGCAGGTGTGTGTGTGCAGGGGTATAATGCAAGTGTGTGTGTGCAGGGGTGTAAAGCAAGTGTTTGTGTGTGCAGGGTGTAATGCAAGTGTGTATGTGTGTGCAGGGGTGTAATGCAAGTGTGTGTGTGTAGGGGTGTAATGCAAGTGTGTGCAGGAGTGTAAAGCAAGTGTGTGTGTGCAGGGATGTAATGCAAATGTGTGCAGGGGTTTAAAGCAAGTGTGTGTGTGCAGGGGTGTAAAGCAAGTGTGTGTGTGCGCAGGGGTATAATGCAAGTGTTTGCAGGGGTGTAAAGCAAGTGTGTGTAGGGGCGTAAAGCAAGTGTGTGCAGGGGTGTAAAGCAAGTGTGTGTGTGCAGGGGTGTAATGCAAGTGTGTGTGTGCACACAAGTGTATGTGTGTGTGCAGTGTACTGCAAGTGCGTGTGTGCGCACATGCACGCAGGGATGTAGTGCAAGTGTGTTTGTGGGAGGAGGGGGCAGTTCTAGGTACTGCCCAAGGGGCAATGCAGCCCCAGCAATCATGGATCTTGGGGAGTCTCTATAGGGCTAATAGTGGTGAGAAAAGTGAGACTGACTGTCCCTCTCTTGGTGTGTCCTCAGGCGAGCAGGGCCTCCCAGGTGTCTCAACCTCAGGTAAGGACTGAACCCTGTGCCATTCTGGCTCTAGCCAGAGCCTCTGCAAACCCTGGCTGACTGCACTGTGTGTGTTGTTGGATTCTAGGGTCTGGTTCTCTCGGACTCAACCTTCAGGGACCACCAGGCCCACCTGGCCCCCAGGGACCCAAAGGTGACAAAGGTCAGTGAGGGAGCAGCCGAGGTGGTGAGGAGTGGGTTTGAGCCTGGTGTCCAGAGCCTGAAGAGATGGCAGCAAGTCTTTATCAGTGTGAAGTCTTCAGAGAGAGAAGAGGCTGGAGGAAGGAAAGGCCAGAGGGAGGAAGGGATAAGGACATGAAGATATAGTCTCTGTCCAAGGGAGCTATAGTATTATTACAAAATGAGGCCAAGAGACATGGGATGATTGTTGAGCCACACACTAATAATTGTGGTTCGGCTTAACCAGGGAAGGCTTCCTGGGGGAGGTGATGCAAACTTCTCAATTTGGATTCCAGGTGATCCAGGTGTCCCAGGGGCTCCTGGCATTCCTGGTGGTCCTTCTGGAGGTAAGAACTGAAAGTGACCAAAGTTCTTTTCCCCTTCCTCTGGCAAAGGCTGATCATTCCAATGAGGATGTTGCTCTATTCATTTATTCATTTCTCCATGATCCATTGTTGATTCTTCTCCCTGTGCTAGGACCTATGAGCTGCCTTTAAGGAGGTTACATAATACCTAACAATGCAGACACTGCATGATGGAGAACAGACAGACCCTGGGTGCTGGGGAGTTCAGAGAAGGGGGATGCGATGTTGGGGTTCCTTCAGCAGGTTGCAGAAGGAAAGGGCAGTTTGGCCTGGGGCAGCTCCCTCACTCTGTGGCTGCTACAGGCTCTCCTTTCCTCTCTTCTTGGGGACCCTTCTTGCCACTATCCTATTTCACCCCCTGAGAAGACCCTCCCTCCTCAGACCATGAAAGCTATGCCTGGGTCCCTGTTTGTCTGACCCTAGGGTGGAGGAACCGACGCAGGACACGTTCTCTTTCCTGCAGGGACATCATCAAGCACCATGTACGTGCCAGGCCCGCCAGGCCCCCCTGGGCCCCCTGGGCTTCCAGGCTCCATCAGCAGCTCTGGCCGGGAGATTCAGCAGTACATCTCTGAGTACATGCAGAGTGAGTGGCTGGCCGCCCCAAGCTGTGGGGACAAGAACATGGAGATACAGTCTCTGTGCAAGGGAGCTGTAGTATCATCACAGAAATGAGGCTAAGAGACATGGGATGATGTAGGGCAACGTGTGTGTGTGTCTGTGTGTGTGTGTGTGTGTGTGCACGTGCGTATTGAGGGACACAGTCTATGCTGCCAGGCCCAGGTCCTCCCCCTGTGGAGCCAGGCCTACAGGCCCATGAGCTCCCCAACACCAGCCTTCTCACAGCTGCCCCCGACACAACCTCACCCTCATCCCACACCCTGGGTAGGAGGCTGGGGCAGGCGCTCACCCACATGCACGCACATGCTTTCACACCTCACTCTGCACAGGCTCATTTGTCAAATGAGTGGCTGGCTGGAGTCTTGCTGCCCCACGGCCCTCATGGACCATCTGACCTAACTCAGGCCTCTGCCTCAGTTTCTCCATCTGTACAGGAAGGACAGTGAGGGGAGTCTAAGGCTCCCTCCTGGCCCAGCCTTGGGTCCATGTCTGGAGTGTGGCAGGCATGTTATCATGTGCTTCGGGTCACCTTTGTGGGGAGAACATGTCCCCTTGGGGATAGGCTTGACTTTGCTTTGTTCCTTGCTTGGCAGGTGACAGTATTAGGTCTTATCTGTCTGGAGTTCAGGGTCCGCCAGGCCCACCTGGTCCCCCAGGACCTGTCACCACCATCACAGGCGAGACTTTCGACTACTCAAGCCTGGCAAGCCAAGTTGTGAGCTACTTACAGAGTAAGCCTTTCCCTGCGCCCTGCACCTGGCACCTTCCTCCTGTGGGTCTGCTTTTGCTCCCAGAGCCTCATCTCCTCATTTGCTGTTTGCTTTGCCCTTCTCTAGAATATGAGTTTTAATTTTGAATTCACAATAATCGGGCCACTGGGATACAGTGTCAACAAGGGTCTGTTCAGATTCAGGGCAACCATGTCGGAGAGCCACTGAGTGAGCCTTCCTGCAGTCAACTGAGGTGTTCCTAATTATAGGTTCTTCCTACCTGTGCATGAAGGTTGGCAATTATCTCACAGGCATTAGGCTAAAGCATGTTCTTGAAAGTAAACTGCATTTCTCACCAAAGGGGGAAAAAACCCAAAAACATTTGACCTTGTTATGCTTTCAAAATAGCCTCATAGTACCCCATTCATCCATTTCCCGCAAAGACAAACAGCACGGTAACCAGGACTTTCAGATTCTGGAAAAATGAGCGTGTTGCTTCAGTATCTGCTAAGCAGGTAACCTGAGGTTTTCTTCCTAACAGCTTCGGGGCACAGCATCAATTTGTCCCCCTTGTCCTCCATCTCTTCTGAAGATATCCTGGCCGTGCTGCAGCGTGAGTCACCTGTGAGGGGACTGAGTGTGGGACCATCTTTGCTTTCTCCTGACCTCACTTGTCAGGCAAACCTTGTCCTCATCTGAGCCTTGGGAGAACTGCAAGAGGAAGGCAATCCTTTGGGACAGAGAGCCACTTACTGCTGTGATCTGCTGGCAGAGCCAGCAAACTGGCTGGAAAGGGGACAGGAAATGTCCTCCCAAACCCCCATGCCAGGCAAGCTGGCAGGTGCCCCTTCCAGAACCTGGCAGCTTGCTGGTGTCCCCCTGACCACTGTGGGCCTGCGGACCCAGAATTCACAAATGTCATGCAGGAGCTGGTTTGTGCAGTTGAGCCCAGGCTGTGGCTGGACCATGGGTGGGACCCCCCTTGGCCTGGGTGGGTCCTGCTAGTGCATCCTCTCCTCTCCAGGGGATGATGTGCGTCAGTACCTACGTCAGTACCTGATGGGCCCTCGGGGTCCACCGGGGCCACCAGGAGCCAGTGGAGATGGGTCCCTCCTATCTTTGGACTATGCACAGCTGAGTAGTCGCATTCTCAGCTACATGTCGAGTAAGTGTCTGCAGGAGGGGTGGTTGGGAAGGGCCTGGGATGGCTGGGATGAGAACTCAGCAGTGTGAACTTCCCCATGATTACCCCACTGACCCCCACCTTCCAGGCTGAACCAACCCCACCAATGAGCAGTGCTCAGAGCTGTTCAAACCTGTGAGCCTGGGGCAGGTCAAGAAGCATGGCAAGGAAAGGGGGTTACGGGCACTGTCTTGTGTGAAGTCTACATACACCTCTCTCTCTCTCTCACACACACACACACACACACACACACACACTCACTCCCATATGCACATACTCACAGAAGAATGAAGCACACAGATACCTTGACCTGCTTCTCCAGCCCCACGGAGCCCTCTCCTCCTCCCTTGGTGCTTTTCCCCTCTGCCTCTCTTCCTGCCATATCTCTTCTCTTTCTTGGACCCCACTTTTGTCCAAGCCTCCTCTGTGTCCGACCTCCTCTCTGACAGGTGTTTCCATCTGCCTTCCCCTGCCTGATCTGAATCCATCACATCCCTAGGTTCTGGGATCAGCATTGGGCTTCCTGGTCCCCCAGGGCCACCTGGCTTGCCGGGAACCTCCTATGAGGAGCTCCTCTCCTTGCTACGAGGTAAGGCCCAGCAGGGAACATCTGTCCAAGTGGTTGGGGAGGAAGCAGAGCCCCTTGGCCCAGGCCAGGACTGACTCTGTGCCCTTCCTTGGTGTCTCAGGGTCTGAATTCAGAGGCATCATTGGACCCCCAGGTCCCCCGGGGCCACCAGGGATCCCAGGCAATGCGTGGTCCAGCATCAGCATGGAGGACCTCTCCTCTTACTTACAAAGTAGGGCACTGTGGAGTGGGATGGGAGGGCAGGGGATGCAGCCTGGCCTTGGGGGCCTCCTTGGGTTTTAGCAAGGGCAGTCCAAGTACTCCTGGAGCTCGTACAGGGCTGGGCTGGGCACGGGGTCCTGGAGAGCGCCATATATTCTGGCGAGGGGGCCTTCAGCCATGGCAGGGACAGAGATGGGGAGAGATGGCGTTCCCAGGTGTAGCCCAGTGTGATGAGGGCTGACCTGAGGCTCCACCTCTCAGTGACTAGAGGGCTGAGTTGAATGAGGCTCAGAATTGGGGAGTGTGAGGGCCCCCGGAGCAGCCATTCTTGGATGATGCCGGGAAACAGCAGGCTCTGGGCCTCCTGCTGTTCTCTCCTCCCCTCACCCAGAGGCCCGGCCTTATCCCCTCCTTTCCAGAAGGGGCTCACAGCGCTCCGAGCACAGGTTGGGAATTCAGCTTCCTCCACAGCACGAGCCTGACCTTTCTTTCTCTTCCCTCTGCCCAGCTGCTGGCTTGTCATCCATCCCAGGTCCTCCAGGCCCTCCTGGGCCTCCAGGTCCTCGAGGGCCCCCTGGTGTCTCAGGAGCTCTGGCAACCTATGCAGCTGAAAACAGCGACAGTTTCCGGAGTGAGCTGATCAGCTATCTCACAAGTAGGTGCTCCTGACGGTGATGCCCCACCAGGCACCCCGCAGGCCTTGCTTCTCCCTGTAAGTGGGACAGGGAGGCAATTGAAGGGACAGGGAGGCCACACACATGAGAGCCACCAGTGGGGTAAGCCCAGTTTCCTTCCACACCATCATCCTCCCACTCAGGTCCAAGAACCCTGAAGTTCACTTCCAGCCACTCAGGGTAGTTGACACCTTGGGAGAGACTCCCTAACTAACTCCCAAGTCTTTCTCTCCGCTAAGATCTGAGCTCCCACTCACGCAGCTTCTTACCCTGCAGGTCCTGATGTGCGGGGCTTCATTGTTGGCCCCCCAGGCCCTCCTGGGCCACAGGGACCCCCTGGGGACAGCCGCCACCTGTCCACGGACGCCTCCCACAGTCGGAGTAGCAGCTCCTCCTCACACAGCTCGTCCATCAGGCGGGGCAGCTCCTACAGCTCTTCCATGGCCACAGGAGGAGCCGGTGCAGGCTCCCTGGGTACAGGGAGTGCCTTTGGTGCAGCTGCAGGAGACGGGGGGCCCTATGGCCCTGACATTGGCCTAGGTGGAGGCTATGGGGCAGCAGCAGAAGGCAGCATGTATGGTGGCAATGGCGGACCATTCGGGGCTGACTTTGCTGGAGGTCTGGATTACAATGAGCTGGCTGTGCGGGTATCAGAGAGCATGCAGCGTAAGTGGGGACACTTAGGCCTTGGTGCTGTGGGAAGGAGCGTGGGAGCCATCTCCAGACTGGCTTTCTTGTTTGTGGAGCACCCAGGCTGTGAGGACAGAATCAGACAGGGAGGGACTGGAGGGGACAGGCAGCCCCAGCCTAGTTCTCAGCCCGCTCAGCTCACGGAGCCCTAGCCCTGGTACCTGAGCTGTGGGGAACAGAGCATGCTGAGGGATTTGCACTTTGCTTTCCCAACACCTAACTCGTTCTGGGTCTCAGATGAGTCATAGGACCATGCTGGTTTTTCTGCTGGGGCCGAGAAGGACGTTGGCTAAGAGTCCCTTCCCTGTGCAGCTTAATAGCACGGTCACTCAGTCAACAAGCCTTTGATGCAGGCCTGCAGCCGGAAGAGACCTGTGTCAGCTGGAGGGCTTCACCCTTGCTGTGGCTTGATCTAGTTCAACTGCTCTGCGCGTTAGATACTCGGAGGGCACTGTGTTCCTGCTGAAGAGGGTGCTGGGCAATCCCTGCTTCCTGTGCCCATGCTCTGGTGTTTTACAGGTCAGGGCCTACTGCAAGGGATGGCCTACACTGTCCAGGGCCCACCAGGCCAGCCTGGGCCCCAGGGGCCACCCGGCATCAGCAAGGTCTTCTCTGCCTACAGCAACGTGACTGCAGACCTCATGGACTTCTTCCGAAGTAAGGGCATCCAACTGCTTTTCCAGCACCTGCCTCATTGCGCAGGCTCCCACAGGTCTGCTCCAGAAACACCAGTCTCATGAGAAACCTCCAGTTATTAACACTTGAGATGCTCAAAATTAGATAAATAAATTCTATAAAATTCTGAACTTTGTTTCCTTACATGTCCAAAATCCATCACTATCTCTCTGTGTTACTCTGAACAAATGACTTGATGTCCCAAGCTGCCACACAATCGCTATTCTAAGCCAGTGATTCCCTGCTTTTACAGCTTATGGAGCCATTCAAGGACCCCCTGGGCAACAAGGAGAGATGGGCACTCCAGGACCCAAAGGTAAGTGGTGGCAGAGAGCCAGTCCCCCGGATCCTGTGCAACACCCACCTCTTACTGAAAAGCAGCTCCTGTGCTGGTGGCACACCGGCTACCTGTGCCCTCAGTCCCCAGACTCAGGCATATTTAGTTATGCCCCATTTGTCCTTCTAGGTGACAGGGGCCCTGCTGGACCACCAGGTCATCCTGGCCCACCTGGCCCTCGAGGGCATAAGGGAGAAAAAGGAGACAAAGGTAAGTGTTGACTGCTGCATGTTTTGCATGTTCTGGAGAGCTGCAAGGCTGACGCTCAGTAGAGAAGCAGGTGATTTGTTCCAGAGCAAGCCTGAGACATTTTTCAGGCTAATGCCAATTACTCAAGGCAGACACTGCCAAAAGCAGAATTTGCATAATAATCCTATTCACAGTGAGGAAGAAAAGGAGAGTGCCAAAGCAGGGAGAAAAAGGAGAACCAAGCTGGTGCTGAAATGGGGCAAACAAGTTAAATAAATCGATAGTCTTACAAAAGAACCTTTGAAGCCTTCGTTGCAGTGGTCACGGTTGCCATAATTGCCCAAGCCAAGATCCCCACAGGACACAAGATATGTTTAACCTCCTACTGATCTTCTTTCAGGTGACCAAGTCTATGTTGGGCGGAGAAGGAGAAGTATTGCTGTCAAGCCGTGAGCTGGCCGTGGCGGGACAGTTCCTGGACCAGTTCTCATGCATGTGGCACTTAGGTCACAGCTCTCCAGAGGGTGAGAGCTGGAGTCTGTCAATGTCCTACTAAGACAGCATAGCCAGTCTAGCAACACTTGTTTTAGTCTGAACAATATACACATATGGAATTCAGTCAAGGATACACAATCTGAAACAGCTTCATGGGGTGGACTCTAAGAGTAGTTATAATGTTTTAGAATGAGACTTACTTCTCTGCTATCTAGATCTGAACTCCTTGGCTTCTTTACTTAGTTCAAGCCCCAGCCTAGGAAAGCTGGGAAAGTTGGGAGTCTTAGAGCTTTGCCTAAATATATGAAGTCCAGAAAAGGGTGGGTGGGGATGGGGTGCCTTCCTGGGGGTGACACTTGATGGGGGTGTGTTCTGGTTACTGTGGCAAGGCTGTGCTGTCAGCTCCTTCCTCCCCTGTTCACTCTGCATTCTCTAGTCAATTGGCTAAGAAGTGACTCTTGTAACTAAAAAAATTAAGAAATTCACTTCCCCTCTCTGAGGTGGCAGAGTTTCTAATGGTTATCATATATGCATATCACACTCCCATTTGCTTAGAAAGTCTGATTGCAGCTATGACTGTCCATAGGCCCATGTGAGAGTTCATGGATATCTTACACTGAACCAGGCCACAGCAAACAGAAAAAGAAGGGTGAAGGGCAACGGGCAAGGAAGGAAGAATGGGAGGAGCGGGGAAAACAATACCTGATGCTGGGGACACAGCCTCAGCTCAAGATGTCACCCTCCGTTCTGCACTCAGAAAACGGCACTTGGGGGACTGGGCGCAGTTGGTCTTTGAGCACTTTTTAATGTCTTAAAACATTTGTTTGTGGTCTATCAGATGAAACTTCATTTCAACTGTAACATTTCCAATTAAAGTGTTTTTTTTCTTTTTACTATCAGGTTTAATATGATTCCTCTGACCAAAGAAAGGTTAAAAAATATTCTGGGTTAATTGGGTCTGACTCTAACACTGTTGACTACAAACATAAGAAAACAAAACTGTACCCATTTTTAGACTGCATTCTAGCCTGGGCAGTAGAACAAGAATCCTGTTCTCTCTCCCTCTTTTTCTTCCTCTTTCTCTCGTACATTCTTTTTTTTTCTTTCTTTCACTCTCACTTTCTTTCCTCTCTTTTCCTTTCTTTAAAAAAAAAAAAGTGTGGTGAAATACACGTAACAAAATATATCATCTTTGCCATTTTTAAGGGGACAATCTGTGAGAACATTCACAGTGTTGTGTGACCATTACCATTATTCACATTCAGAATGATTTTTATCTTGCTAAACTGAAACTTTGTACCCATTAAATAATAACTCCCCATCCCCCTCTTGTCTATAGATCCCGGCACTCATCATTATATATTTTCTGTCTCTATGAATTAGACTTCCCAAGATACCTCATGGAAGTGAAGTCATACATTTTTCTTCTTGTTCTATTTGTTCTTAAGGTACCTGGATAGAATTAGAAGTTAGCCAGTGAACTTCTTAGTACGCTTGGCAAGGATACCTTTGTTGGGAATTGGTAGAATCCTGCTATTAATCTTGATGCCATTAAACATTTGCATATCTGGCTCCCTTTATTTTGATTTCACGTTCACAAAGCAACCCTCTGATTATAGTATGGCTTCCTACAGTAGATAGAACTACTTTCCTCCCAAGCATCCATTCTGTCCCATTTGAACTATCTACAAGGGGTCTTCAAAAAATTCATGGAAAATGTGTATTAAGAAGAAACTATGCATTCGTTTCAGTTTCTTTTTTTTGCCCCAAAATAAACTCATACTAACTTGTTATGTCTGAAAAGGGTTTAGTTTGAGGTACTAAAGATAAGATATCAGCTGGAAAAGAGCCACTATCAGAGCAACATAAATTCTGCTAAAATTGAAGCAAGGTGAAACATAAATGTAAGGCGAAGCTTGGGTGTTGTAAAAGAGATAAAGTCAAACACCATAATGACATACAAAGAAGACATATATACACACTTGGGCTGAAGGAACAGAATGGAGGTCTCTCATAATGCCCTGCTTTAAGTTGGGGATATCTTTTTTAAGCTGGCACTGCTGGGTGGGAGAATGATGAAATCACTGATGCTTCATGAAAAGTTTATGGGGACAATACACCAACGAAATCAGCAATTGACAAATGAATGGATAACTCATTTTAAGAAGGGACAAGATGATGTTGAAGGTGAAGCCTGCAGTGGCAAGCCATCCACATCAATTTGTGAGAAAAATGTGAATCTTTTTCATGCCCTAATTGAAGAGGACTGATGATTAACAGCAGAAAAAATAGCCAACACCACAGATATCTCAATTACTTCAGTTTTTATAACACTCACTGGAAAATTAAAGTTGAGCAGACTTTCCACTTGATGGGTGCCAAGACCATTGTGCCTAGAAAAGCTTTGGACAACAGCAGAGTGTTCAATGGATCAAGATCCCGAAGCATTTCTTTGAAGACTTTTAACAGGAGATCAAACATAGCTTTACCAGCACGATCCTAAACACAAAGCACAATCAAAGCAATGGCTACCTAGAGGTGGAAGTAGTCCAGTCAGAGCAAAAGCAGACCAGTCAAGAGCAGTGGTCATGGGAACAGCTTTTTGGAGGTGCTCAAGGCATTTTGATGGTTGACTTTTTGGTGGACCAAAGAACGATAATGTCTGCTTATTATGAGAGTGTTTTGAGAAAGTTAGCCAACAGTTTAGCAGAAAAATGCCTGGAAAAGCTTCACCAGAGAGTCCTTCACCACAACAATGCTCCTGCTCATTTCTCTCATCAAATAAGGGCAATTTGGGGAGAGTTTCAATGGGAAATCACTAGGCATCCACTTTATAGTCCTGATTTGGCTCCTTCTGACTTCTTTTTGTTTTCTGTTCTCAAAAAAAATCTTTAAAAGGGCATCCATTTTTCTTCAGTTAACGTAAAAAAAGACTACATTAGGCTGGGCATGATGTCTCATTCCTGTAATCCCAGCATTTTCGGAGTCTGAGGAGGATGAATTACTTGAGATCAGGAGTTCAAGACCGGCCTGGCCAACATGGCAAAACCCCGTCTCTACTAAAAGTACAAAAATTAGCTGGGTGTGGTGGTGTGTGCCTGTAGTCCCAGCTACTCAGGAGTCTGAGGCAGGAGAATCACTTGAACACAGAAGGCGGAGGTTGCAGTGAGCTGAGATCGCACCACTGTACTCCAGCCTGGGTAACAGAGCAAGACTCCATCTCAAAAACAAACAAACAAACAAACAAACAAACAAAAACACTGCATTGACATGGTTAAATTTTCAGGACCCTCAGTTCTTTAGGGATGGACTAAATGGCTGGTATATCACTGCTTATGTAAGTGTACTGCCATCACTTAACTCTGGAGATCCTCCATAAGCCAATTTTCATAAACCCATACTCTTTCTCACAGTGATTGATTCACAGATGGACAATGACCCAGGCCTAAACCAGTCCTCTGGTTATAGGGATTAGTTTGTGGGTAGGTATTTTACTACATAGGTCCCATCAAAGTGAATCTTAGGTCTTTATTTGATGGTTTGGCAGAAGGAACCCTTCCTTCTTTTACTGAAGTTAAATAAATAAAATGCATATTATCTTATTGCTGCTGCTAAGTATTTTGCAGCCATGAAAAGAAGTAGTTGAGGAAGAAGCCAATATGATGGGAAATAGAGCTAATATGTAGAAAGAAATTTAACCCTTGGTGACAGTTTTAAGCGGCTGAATCAAGTTTTGCCTGAAGCACTTTCTACCACATACCTTTTCAGTTATATAGTAATTAAATTCTCTTTATTGTCTAAACAAATTTGAGTTGGGTTTCCTATCACCTGCTTTTAAGTACGTTCTAACTGACTATCCATAAACAGCTGTATATAGAGTCAAAAAACAATGGTTTTCAAAGGGGCCAGAATACAGAAAGTCTGTCGAAAGCTTGTTTTCTATTGGACTTTATATATTCTGGCCCCTTTGATACTGATTTCTCATGGTGAAAAAATGTATTGGTATTCTAATTTACACATTAGTTTGTTTAGCTTGTGTAATGTGAGATATGGATTCATTCTCAAGATCCCAACAGAATCCCATTTCTGAGTTTGTCCTTTTGGGAACCATGATCTACTCTTAAAACAATGAATATCATCCCGTGGGGGCATTTTGGGAGAAGACTTTGATGAGCGTACTGGTCTGCCTCGAAGGCGCTCCTAAAACTTGCATTTCCTTTTCTTCCCCTTGAGTTTCTAGAATCACTGGAAATTCTTCTGTACGTCAGTGAGTGCTCTCAAATAGTAGCCAGTGCTACCTGGTCTCTGACACTTGGCCTCACAATCACGGGAGCTTCCTTCTTAGGTGCTGCCACTTTTTCTGGCTAGCAAAAGGTAGCTGAGTCCTTTCGTCAAAGGTTTGAGCTCTTTGCATGTGGTCAGAGCAGAAGTGATACCATCTAGCACGATGCCTAGCATATGGTGCATTGACTCTGAATCTGAGGGACCCCTCTTGTCCTGTCGTCGGCAACCTGCAGAAGGTCGAAAGATCCCAAGTACGGTGAAGGCTCAAACTTCCTGATCTTGTGTAGCCACTCTTTTGACTTACCAGAGGCCTTCGATGAGACCTCTCTGGTGGTATAGTTGGGTGTACTCAGTGTTTCCCTGTTCATAATTCCCTTTAAAAAAAATCTGTGGGCCAGGCGTGGTGGCTCACACCTGTAATCCCAGCACTTTGGGAGGCCAAGGCTGGGGGATCCCGAGGTCAAGAGATTGAGCCATGCTGGTCAACATGGTGAAATTCTGTCTCTACTAAAAATACAAAAATTAGCTAGGTGTGGTGGTGCGTGCCTGTAGTCCCAGCTACTCGGGAGGCTGAGGCAGGAGAATTGCATGAACCTGGGAGCTGAGATTGTGCCGCTGCACTCCAGCTTAGTGACAGAGCGACACTCTGTCTCAAAAAAAAAAAAAATCTGTGCACCGGCTGAGCACAGTGGCTCACACCTGTAACTGCAGCATTTTGGGAGGCCGAGGCAGGTGGATCACCCGAGGTCAGGAATTCGAGACCAGGCTGGCCAACATGGTGAAACCCCATCTCTACTAAAAATACAAAAAAAAAAAAAATTAGCTGGGCATAATGGTGGGTGCCTGTAGTCCCAGCTGCTCTGGAGGCTGAGGCAGGAGAATCGCTTGAACCTGGGAGGCAGAGGTTGTAGTGAGCAGATCATGCCATTGCACTCCAGCCTGGGCGATGGAGTGAGATGTTGTCTTAAAAAAAAACAAAACAAAACAACAACTGTGCATCATTCCTCTTGCCTCTGCAGGCCCTGGGTAAAAATATATTATACACAGAATAGAGACAACACATTAACAGTAGGGTTGTTCCCACATGGTGTACTTATGAGCATTTCTTTTGAAAAGGACTCAAGATAAAAAAAAAAAAAGGCAAAAACAAAAGATTGCAATTATGCCTAAAACCTGAGTGTTTATTGTTGTTAATTTTACCCTAGAATTTTTGGGCTCCTTAAGTGCAGGGAAAGTTGTAGATGAAATTATGATCTGCTATCCCTTGGGAAATGTTCACAGACACACATTCTATCAATTGTGGCTAAATGTGGAACTATTTGCCCTGTCAGCATTGAGATGTACTTGGGATTCCAGTCCATAAACATTTAAATGCAGTCATTCTAAACCTATTGTGACCCTGAGTTACGTTTTCTCATTTTCAGTGGTGGGACCATTTTTTAACAAAGCATGCTGTCTGTGTGAACTGGCTGAATGGAGTGCCCTGAAAATCTTTAATAAATTATAGGTGAATGTATGGGTTCTGCTCAGGGCCAGGGTAGGTTGGCTGAGTTGAAATAAAATGAGACTTATTTATCTGGAAGGTCCAGTGGATCCTAGGTATTAGAGGAAGAAAGTTCCTGAGTGGAAGCCACCTTTTTTAATCTTATAGACTGACTGCTCTCCATAGACAAGTGTTTTGAGAATTGAATAATCCCATCACATTAAAGTGACATGCTGTCTAATTGGTCACTTAGGAAAACTTTCTCAGTGTAACTCAAATTACTATCGGCAAAATCATAGCAGTGAGAGAACTCTCAAAGCCATCCCCACACTTAAAACGATAAAGCATCAAAGCAATCCAAAATAGATGAGCTGCCTTTATCTACTTAGTACCTCTAAGAACAAATATTCCACAGCTTCTCTTGTGAGCTAGTGTTTCTCAGCATTTTCTGCCTCCTCTGCTGTCATTAGGAGGAGAAGATGATTGTAGGTGGAATGTCAGAGCTTCTGGGGAGCTTGGCCACTTTTAGAGATGTTTTCAGTTTATCAGTCCATTGTGACTTTTTGTACTCGTTTATAAATAAACCTTTTATAAGCTGCAATCATGAGAAAAATTTGAGTAAGAATGAGATTCTAAATTAAAGAGCAGTGTTTCCTTACATTGGGGCCAAAGTGTTAGCAGAAGCGGTGGTGTTTGGAAATTATTGCTGACTAACTGGGGTTCTTAATGGAAAGTTCATAAACCCTGAAGGTTATGTATATGCAATATTGTATACTGAAGGAGAAAGAATCGTTGCACCTCTAACTAAAAGCAGTTACGTGGACCTAATTCCTAATTGAATGATGATGAATGCGTTGTACCTCTCCTTCCTCTGACATGGAATTTCTCTTCCAGCTCTCTCTCTGGTATGGCTGATTCCTAACATGAATACAAGTTGTCTGCGTTTAGTGAACTTTGTGTTCTGTGGCTGCTGCTGAAGCTGAGTACAAACTAGTCACACCATTTGGCTAATGACTAATGTTTCTGAAGAAAAACAAAAAACGATTTTATAAAAGTAATTTCCATCTCTTATTTTCCTCTTCCAGAAGATCACTGAGATGGCTGAAGTTTATATGCTGTTTGTGCACTAGAAGAGCTTCTGGTAGACAGCACAGAGGATGAGGAAAGATAGCAAAGAAAGGTCATGAGCCAACTCCTCTCTGTTGGCAAAAACAATATTGCCGCTTTGCTGTTTCAAAAGGTTTGTGTGAAGATTCCATTTACCTAGAAGCCTGTGTGCTTTCTGGCGAGTTTCCTTGAAGGTCCTACTCTGTGTGAAGTTAAAGGCAGGCCAGCAAAAGCACAGTCTCCAATGCATTGGAAGGGATTGTCTGTCTTTCCTGTGGAGTCAAGTTATGAAATGAATCTGGACATTTGCCAAAGGGTGTTTTACACTGAAAGCAATTTGATGCAAGGGTGCAGCATTGCTTTTAAGAGACTGCTGAAAATATATCATACAGGGAACGGCTTCCTTATAGAGTTGCTAGACAGTTGTTTCCAAAGAGGCGAAGAGGCACAGTGGCCGTTCTTCCTGTAGGGCCCTTCCCTTACATGGCCATCTGCAAAATCCTAATTATTTTTTAGGAAACCTCAAGTGTCTTTGATCTCTCTTTCCTGTGTAGAACTATCCCTCCTCTGTACCCTTAATATTTACTACTTAGTTTATTAATTTCTTGCCTGTTATAACACCTTTCATGGTAAAACAAATCCTATTGCTTTACTATAAGTCAGGAATTGTGCTAAGTGCTTTCAGGGTAAACTCTCTTATAATCATACTAGCATTGTCTCCATTTTGCAGAGGAGGAAATATGGTAAAAATATGAAAAACAATTAGGATCTAGCATAGAGAAAATGCAAAATAAATTATTAGAAGTAACTAATGTGTGTTTATAAATTGACCTAATGTCTCTTTGAGGGAAGGGCAGAGGCCTATTCATCTGTGTAGTCCTAGCACTAATACAGTGCTTAAGATCTAACAGCTGCTTGGTAAATCTTGGTGAAAGGTGCGATTGATTGACCAGTTGGTCTGAATCTTCCTAAGAGTTTAGAGTAGAGTGAAAGTGACTCAGATTAGCTAGAAAGCAGAGCTTTAGGCTGGGTGAGGTGGCTCAACTTGAAATCCCAGCACTTTGGGAGGCCAAGCCTAGAAGATTGCTTGAGTTCAGCCTTGGCAACATAGCAAGAATCTGTCTCTTCAAAAAATAAAGAAAATTAGTCGGGCATGGTAGAAGGCACCTGGAGTCCTAGCTGCTCAGGCGGCTGAGGCAGGAGGATCACTTGAGCCCAGGAGTTGGAAGTTGCAGTGAGCTATGATTACATACTACAGCCTGAGTGACAAAGCAAGACCAAGTCTCTAAGAAAAAAAAAAGCAGAACTTTATATGTCTTATAAAGTGTTTTTCTAATCATAAACATAATAGAAGTCCATTAGAGAAAATTAGGATAATATAGAATGTATACTTTTCATAGTCATCTATCACCCTAAGACAACATTCTTTTCAATCTTTTCTGTGTGCATTTTTACTCTGAGATCATAATATAGATGCAATTTTTATTTTGCTTTTGTGCAATTTCAACATTAGAAATATTTTCCCATACTATGAAAAACTTTTGGTCAACTTTTCTTCTAATTCAGTGTATAGGTAAATATATTCGTTATGTAAATTTACTTATCCATTCCCTCTATGTTGAATATTTAGTAAGATTATAATTTTTCACATAGATAAGTAACACTGTAATAAACATTTTGGGGCACATAAAGTCTTTGTGCACATCTTTGATAATAATTGGTATAGGAATTCCTAAAAATGGACTGGTGGTCAATGGGTATCAACATTTTTAGACTTGATACATGTCGGTTTGCATGTAAGAGAGGTTATATCAGTTTACACACAGTAGCTGAGCACACTCACCAAAGCCATTACATCTGTATTAATTCGATCCACTGAAAAAGACTTGAACCAGGCTCAAAAGGCTGCGTACTGTATTTTTCTACTTCTCTGACATGCTGAAAAAGGGAAAACTGCAGAGGAAAAGATCGGGTGAGAGTCTAGGCATGAAGGAAGAAACTGACAGCAAAGAAGTCCAAGGAAACTTTTTGTGGGTTATGGAAGTGTCCTATATCTTGATTTTGATGGTGGATTCATGACTGTACATATTTGTCAGAACTAACTGAAGTATAAACTTGAAGAGTACATTTTACTCTCTATGAATTATATGTCAATAAACTTTTTAAAAATGACATTACATTGTGGTTTTAAGTCACATTTCTTTTGCTTTCCAGTAAAGTTGAACAGCTTCAAATTTTATTAACCATGAATGTTTCTTCTTTAGAGAACTGTCTTTTTATCCCATTGCATACTTGTCTACTGAGTCTGCAAATGTATCTTATTAATTTGGGTTGACCTTTGAATATTGCCTGTCATACTTAAGGGATATATTTTTCTAAATCTCTTTTAATTTTATTTGCGACCATTTTATGTATTTATTTGATCTAGCTAAATTAATTGCCATTTACTCTATGGGTTTATTTAATTTTTAAAGGAGACCCAGATGATAGTAACCTTTGAAACACTGAATTTACTGGAATGTTTCAGGAAATTCTACTTCATTTTTTCTTGGAAATCTACCAGGTATGATCTGGGTAGACATTGCAAATCATAAAAAGAAAACAATCCCTCTATGCATGAGTATAGTCGTTGCCTTCTTGAAAGATGCTCGTTGGACATATCCTCTCATCTCTTATTGGCACCGCTGGGCTGAATGGATCTAAGCTCATACCTGTGGACTTGCAGTCACCATTCTTTTCCCACAGTGACAACAGCAATGACAGTTTAAACACAGTGCCTTGCAAAGTGATGTATATTTAATTGAAATGAGATACAACATTGATCAATGGAAACATCATTTAATGTTTCCCTCTGCTGTCTGGCTTTTGGTAGTTCTGTGTTGTCTTGATTTGCTCCATGTGGGATTGAGGAGAAAAAAATTTGACTTCACTTGTACATTTTAGTAAATATTTATTAAACACTTACTATGTGCCTGGTGCTTTCTAGGTACTAGACACACAATGGTTATATTAGTCCATTCTTGCATTGCTATAAAGAAATACCTGAGCCTAGGTAATTTATAAAGAAAAGAGATTTAGCTCACAGTTCCACAGGCTGTGCAGGAAGCATGATTCTGGCATCTGCTTGGCTTTGGGGGTCTCAGGAAACTTAAAATCATGGGCAAAGGGAAAGGGGAAGCAGGCTTGTCTTACATGGCCAGAGCAGAAGGAAAAAGAGAGGAAGGAGGTGCCATCACTTTCAACCAGATCTCATGATATTGTACTGAACCGAGCGTAGAAAGTTAACACCAAGACAAAAGTAGGCCAAATTGCAGGGTCTTTATTGCCGGCGACCACGGAGGACTCACGTCTCTCCAACCCGTGGCCCCGGAGGGAGGGTGTCAATAGCTTTTATACCT
>CAUYLG010019437.1:0-16176 GCA_963573385.1 Cacajao melanocephalus | reverse complement strand
GTGGCATGATCATAGCTCACTGAAGCCTCAACCTCTCAGGTTCAAGCAGTTCTCCCACCTCAGCCCCTGAAGTAGCTGAGACCACAACTCCTGGCTAATGAGGTTTGTTGTTGTTGTTGTTGTTGTTGTTGTTGTTTTTTTTTTTTTTTTTTTTTTATATTAATTTTTTCTATTTAGCCAGGCATGAGTGTATTTGCACAAAATAAACAAACATCAACCACCACCCGTGCCCAATTACAAAAAATAAAAAAAAAAAAAAAAAAAAAAAAAAAAAAAAAAAAAAAAAAAAAACAACAACAACAACAACAAATAAATTAGCTAGGTGTGGTGGCGCCTGTCTGTGCTACCAGCTACTCAGGAGGCTGAGGTGAAGCACGTGAGCCTTGGAGACTGAGAGGCTGTGCAGTGTGCTGAGAGCACACCACTGCACTCTAGTTAGGGCAACACAGAGAGACTGTCTCAAAAAAGAAAATCTATGCTAGGCATGGTGGATCACCCAAGGTCAGGAGTTCGAGACTAGCCTAGCCAAAATGATGAAACCTTGTCTCTACTAAAAATACAAAAATGTGAGCCGAGATCTCGCCACTGCATTCCAGCCTGGGGGACAGACTGAGACTCTGTCTTAAAACAAAACAAAACAAAACAAAACAAAAAAACAAAAAAAAAAACAAAGAAACACTCCCTGTTTTTTTGGGTATTGGTGGGTCAATGAGAAGCTTTATGTAACTTAAATCTTGTTATAAGGTATTAAATTATAATACAAAATGACTTACCTTTCACGAGACCTAGATCTTGAGTGACTTCTGCCTCTTGATGACTTTCTTTCTTTGCGTTTGTGCCTGTCCTCACCATTTTCAGATGAATTCAGTCGCTCTCTTCCTTTATCAGAAGGATGTTCTTTGTCATTATGTTCCTCAGACTTGTGTTTCTTAGAGGACTTATCTTTGGATTCATGTCTTCTTGCCTGTTTTAAGAAGAAGTTGGTTCTTTCAGGAAAATAGTGCAACAAAGAGAGTTAGTATGGGTATCAGCAGACAAAAATGTTGTGATGCAACATTAGTAACCTTAGGAGTGTGTGGCAAATAAAAAAAAGACCTAGTTTCACATCACCCAAATGTTGCAGATATAATTACTATTTTTTCTTTACTATTAACACCCAAATGCAGTTCCTCCCCAAAATATTTTCAATACTACAATAGAAACAATGATTTTCAAAGTTGAAATATTGAAAAGCCATTATGCCAGACAAGAGGAATCCCTTATGTTTATCTAAAATAATACAGACCATGTACATACATCAACTTCTAAATCCAGAGTACCTTATATTAAGTAAACAATAATGGAGATAATGACATAAAAAGTACACCAGAAATGCATTTCAATTAGGTAGCTAAGTATAATATTAAGAAGTACTATTATTTTCAGTAATTTCAAATTATTTTACACAGAGATGCAGTGTCCCTTTTATAGCTATACTGCCGGCTACATCCTCTAAAAGACAGCTCTTGATTTTCCTCCCAATGTCTAAACTGTGAAGCAATCTCTTTTCATCTTGCAGTATCCCAATAGGCTTGGAGAAGTATTACATTTCATGTACCTAGGGTAAAAATGGCAACTGTATGTTTCAGTTTTAAAGAAACCAAATTAGGTATAACAATGAACCCATATGCTATCACACAATACTTACTGCCCCCCATACTTTAAAAAGACCAAAGCTTTCACATGTGCATTCAGAGACTCAGCTAAAATAACTGCATGATCAAATCTCATCCTATGAAATATCCAAGTAGGAAGTGGTACATACTATAGTTCCCTACACGAAGATTTGTCAAATCCATCTTGTAGCAAAAGCTTAAAATACTAAACATCTCTGAATCACTAAATTTTAAATCTGGAAGGAAACTCAGATTCTCTAATTGAATCCCTTTATGTGTAACTAAACTAAGATCTAAAGTTATGAAGCTGCATGCGTGAGCTGAACCTATACCCCATGTTTTTCTAATGCCCAGGCTACCACTTTTCCACCGTAATAGGACACTTATGTTTCCCAAAATAGGTCACAGAATATTTCTTTCCATTCAAGATTAACGTTTCTTAAAAATAAAACTTGGCCAATCATTTTGGAACATGCATGATGATATAGCTGAAAATGATCACAGTATGTAATTTATTATTTGCAGAAAAGTAAGAGACCTGGAGACCCAAGTATTTAGTTTCATTGCCAGTTCTCTATACGAGCTTACAAAATAAACTGTCCTTGGTTTTGCTATAAAGAGACAGACTGGAAAAGTCTTGTGGTTAAACTTCTAAACGTTTTAGAGTTTATTTCAAACCAGTTTCTCAAACATAACATTACTATTAATTTAAAAAAAAACATTAAAACCCTTAACTGATTTAAGATATATTTAAGGGAAATAGGAGTTTGAATGACTAATAGTTACCTTATCATGAAGTAGGCTTATTATTTTGCTATCTGAGTCTGCAGCGTCTTCAGTTCAGTCTCTTCGCGCATTAGCACGCTGAGTATGATTTATTATAGAAATGTTATCATGTGAGCTAAACAAAATAGTCATTTTCACAAAAACTCTCCTAAATTAAAAATTTAACAGAGCTTCCATTAGGGGAAGAGGTGAAGTCCCTGCCCATTTTTTTTTTTTAGGAGTCCCTTGCCCAGCCCCCACAAGACTCTTCTCCCTTTCCTGCTATTACTTCTACTCTTCCTTGTTGGCTCATTCCTTGTCTTCTTAGGTGGGTGAACAAGTAACTCCTCTGCAATACAACTGTTGCTTTTCTTTTTCCTCAACTTTTGCTGTCACCGTCACCTTTTCAGCTGTCCCTCACTCAAACCTTTATTTCAAAATTCAATACTACTACTATTAGGGAAACCGAACTAGTTTGCAAAAGAAAGAGAACTCTTGTTATCTTTCATAAAGAAAAAGCAGCCCACAGATATTTAGGGTATTGCTATGTAAAGATGATTGCTGTTTAAAAATCCTGAGCAATTGTCAGGCACCAAGAGACTCGGGACCTCAGATTAATGGAAGCTCTGTGTGACAGGCCTAAAAAAACCAATTATATTCTTCATATGAAATTTTTATTGTGAATATTTTCACAATATAATAAACTTAAGGTTTTGAAGGTACTTTTCACATAAACATCTTCTTCAAAACTGATGAATTAAAATCATGCTCATTTTATAACCCAATTAAACCTTTTAAATTTCAAGTTTGGTACTTACCTTGACAATGTCATATATTCATACAAATTTTTCTACCAGACACTTTTTAAGTATTTTAAAGTACCTATTCACTACAAAGTGTTAATTACCTCTTTGCTTCTGCTCCGGCTCCTGTGTTTTCTTCCTTCATTATCTGTGAATACACACAAAAATATTCACCATAAACAAAGCTGGAGAAATATCACATCCTGAAAAAACTCCAATGCCGGAGAAAAATTACTCCCACTAGTCTTGTTCTAATTACTAAATTTTTCAATGGCGGGGTGGGATCATTCTACATTAATACTACACATATGTAAAACAAATCAAGAAATCGGAGCAAACCAGGATATAAACCAGCCCAGATACATATTTTAAACAGTCACAGACCTTTAGTATTTTACATACATTCTGACAAGCTGATCTAGTTTCCTAATCTATAGTAAATTTATAAGGGGGTCTGGTAGAGAGAGGTAAGCCATTAAGAACAACAAAAACTAAAGTTTAAAATAAAGAGGCTGAAGCTGGGCATGGTGGCGCATGCCTGTAATCCTAGCACTTTGGGAGGCCAAAGCCGGTGGATCACGAGGTCAAGAGATCGAGACCATCCTGGCCAACATGGTGAAACCCTGTCTCTACTAAAAATACAAAAAATTGGCCAGGCGCGGTGGCCCATGCCTGTAATCCTAGCACTTTGGGAGGCCAAGGTGGATAGATCACGTGAGGTCAGGAGTTCAAGACCAGCCTGGCCATCACGGTGAAACCCCATCTTAAAAAAAAAAACACACACACACACACAAAATTAGCTGGGCATGGTGGCGCACACCTGTAGTCCCAGCTACTCAGGAGGCTGAGGCAGGAGAACTGCTTGAACCAGGGAGGTGGAGGTTGCAGTGAGCTGAGATTGCACCACTGTACTCCAGCCTGGTGACAGAGAAAGACACCGTGTCAAAAAAAGAAAGAAAAAAAGAAAAAAGAAAATAAACAGGTGGAATTATATTTGGTATGTTCCAACACAGCTAAACTCTTTCTTTACTAAAACCAAAAATTTAGCTGGGCATAGTGGCACATGCCTATAATCCCAGCTACTTGGGAGGTTGAGGCAGGAGAATCTCTTGAATCCAGGAGGTGGAGGTTGCAGTGAAAAAAGATCATGTCACAGCACTCCAGCACGGGCGACACAGACTCCTTCTCAAAAAAAAAAAAAAAAAATTCCATTCAAAATATTATGATAATACTAAATGGTTTCAAATACACAGATGAAAATTGCACTCTGTAGGTTATCTGTAGGCACAAAGAATAACCAGAGTCCAGGTATTTCAACTTGTAAACTCAGAACTATTTTAACTTCTCAATCTCTTCATTCAACAGCAATGCTGACTTTTAAAAACAGCGAAATACTGTCTTCCATATCAGTTTCGCCTTTTTTAAAAAAACGAAATATGGAGACTTCCCAAATGTCAAACCTCTTGCTTCAGAAAAATTCTATCATTAAGTTAAAAAGAAAAACAAGGTTACAAATGTTTTTGTAACTTACTTCAAAGAATAGATAAGTGTAGAATATACCAGTGTCCAGGTTATACCTCTGAAAATAATATTTTGCCAATGTTGAAAGAATAAAATTTAAACATCTCGGGGTTATTAAATACAATAACCCAAATTCAAATATGTATTCTTATCTTTCAACAGTTATAAAATTTCTGCATTAGGACATTTGTATTTCTTCTAATTGAAAAATTCTCTAGAGAATTATCAATATACTTTCACTATACATTCTTCAGCTGGGAAGAACATTTATTCTTCAACAAACTAAATGTATGTCTTTTTTTTTTTTGAGACCGGAGTCTGTTGAATAGGCTTGAGTGTAGTGGTGCTATCTGCGTTCACTGCAAACTCCACCTCCACAGTTCAAGAGATTCTCCTGCCTCAGCCTCTTGAGCAGCTGGGATTACAGGCATGCACCACCATGCCCAGCTAATTTTTGTATTTTTAGTAGAGGCGGGGTTTCACCATGTTGGCCAGGTTGGTCTTGAGCTCCTGGCCTCAGGTGATCCACCTGCCTTGGCTTCCCAAAGTGCTGGATTACAGGCTTGAGCCACCATGCCTGGCCAACAAACTAAATGTATGTCTTCTTATACAACAGGTCTACATGTCTTATACAAATGCTGATAGTTGTTGCCACCTCTAAGAATCATACCTGACTTGCGTTTTCTTTCTCTTGACCTTGATCGTGATCTCGAATAATGATGTTTTGAAGCTCTAGGAGAAACAGATACATCTGACTGCTCTTTTTTCTTATCTCTATCTGGTGATGTCTTTTCTGGGGCTAGTCCATCTCGTTCTGTATCACTAGCCTAAAAGTTTAAAGACAATGATTAAAGTTCTTAATTACATTTAAAAGGTTTTCAATTTCTTAAAAGAAGAGGGACAAAGGGACAGAAGACAGCCCCCATCCAATCAATAAATCAGAATGGCTGCTTTCCAAGTAGCTAAATATGCTTTGTACACTAATAAGCCTGAATGACTTGAAATGATGAACCTGATACCAAAGCGAGACATACATCCTTGAGCTGATGTATCTTTAACTTTCTAACAATTATTTTTAGAACTTTTAAAAGGGCGGGGGGTAAGAATAAGGGCTCCAAATATTTCAAATAAACATTCAAGCAGAGAAAATATAGTCCTTTTTAGATGTGTGAACGCATTCAGCTGACTTTACCAATACTTTTCTCTTAGATTAGCATACATGTAAAACATTAAAAATGTGTTGTTAAAGCTTACTCAAGACCATAAAATATTAAACCAGACAATGTCTTAAGATGATAAAATAATAAACAGAAAATTAACTTATCTATGTGAGAACCCCATCTTAATTTCATTAACCCTCTTTAATGAAAACAGCCCCTTGGCACACTGCTGTTGCCAAATAAGGTCTGCCTCTCCTCACATGTGCTCTGGGCTATGAAAACACTGTTTCTGCTTTAAAGCATTTTATAAGTAACTATTACAATAAAAATTTTACAAATTTCAACTAATGTGAAAGGTAGACAATGGCTGGTTATCTGACCAAAGAATATGAAAATAAAATCATCGATACACCTGAGGAATTGATTACTTAGGAAGGGTTGGCAAGCTAAGATCCTCCTCCAGTTTCTGTATGGCCTTGAGCTAAGAATGGTTTTCACATTTTAAAAAGGGCTGTTAAAAACAAGCAGGGCCAGCGCTGTGGCTCATGCCTGTAATCCGAACACTCTGGAGGTCGAGCCAGGCGGATAACCCGAGGTCAGGAGTTTGAGACCAGCCTAGCCAACAAGGTGAAACCCTGCCTCTATTAAAAATACAAAAATTAGTCAAGTATGGTGGGGCATGTCTGTAAGCCCAGCTACTCAGGAGGCTGAGGTTGGAGAACTGTTTGAACCCAGGAGGCGGAGGTTGAAGTGAGTTAAGATTGCGCCACTGCCCCCTCCAGCCTGGGTGACAGAGACTCTGTCTCAGAAAATAAAAAAAAACAAAACAAAACCCAAACAAAACCAAAAAACCAACCAACCAAACAAAAAACAAGTTAGCAAACAAAAGAATGTGTCAGAGACTGCACAAGGCCCACAAAGCCAAAAAAATTTACCATCTGGCCCTTTACAGAAACAGTTAGGGACTTTTCACTCAGAACATCAAAAGGAATCTGGATTGAATAAATAGGGAATCAAGATACTCTCTTCAGCAGGAGGAATCACATAATGGAGAACTTCTTCCCTTAGGAAGATTAGTCCAGAAATATCAAGTACAATAAATCGGGGTATTGTATTTTAACAAAGTAGGTTGTGAGAGGTCACATTACTTCAAGTATTTACTGAGGGTCAGAAATGTGCCAAAACCAATGCTAAACTTACAGAATAAAACAGAAAGGGGCCGGGCGTGGTGGCTCACGCCTGTAATCCAAGCACTTTGGAGGCCAAGGCGGGCGGATCACCTGAGGTCGGGAGTTCAAGACCAGCCTGACCAACACAGTGAAACCCAGTCTTTATTAAAAAAAAAAAAAAAAAAAAAACCAGAAAGGATTTACAGTTCAATTGCGCTGAAAGACATAAATTATGTGTTATTCCTCTAACAATGGTATAGGAAGAACAGTAAGAAATTAAGTACAAGGGAGGCTCTCGTGCCAGCATACTGTATATGGAGTTATTTCTCGTCTCGGTGACTTCTGGAACCATAAAATTTTTATGCTAAAGGTTTTCATCCCTTAGAACAGAGTTCAACTTTTTCATTTCACAGATGAGATCCAGCAACATTAGCTGACTTATTTAAAATGATTCTCCATCTCCACCTCTTTGCTGCATTTATTACTAATGATACAGTAACATTAAGAATGATTCTGATTTTTTCCACAATGAATACCGGACATTTTAATATATATTTTACCTCATCATTATCCTTAAGGACTATTTCAGACTTATCCATTACTTGCTAAGTGTTTGTACAGCTCACACTTGGTAAACAGAAGTGATCTCAAAAATTTTTAGCACCGCTATCACTTTCAATGCATGACGACTTACTGTCAGAGACAGAATTCCTGAAGTACTGGCAAATCCCATTTACTTTTGCAGAGAACAAGACTAGAAGTGCAAACAACCTTTGCATGTAAAAGCTAGCGCTTAGCCTAGGCAGTTGTCAGGCAATGGTTTATCTAACATTATGATTAACATCATAAAGCTGGGCCAGAGAAACCACTCTGTAACACAGGCTAACTTAACTTACATCAATCATTTTCATCTGTAAAACATGCTATGGAACAACAAAAACCATCTTAAACTAAACATGAATGATAGGTGGCCATTGATGCCATGGAGAACTTTTATTTCCCTGAGGATATCTTATAGCAGCATAACGCAGGTATCCAGGAAAAAAAAAAGACGACTGAATATTAAAATTGCTCTGAAAATTTCTAAGCTTTAGTTTAGTACAAATCTATGTGTATATGGAAACGTTAACTGCAAAACAGCCTTCTATTCCAGCATTGGCTCTAAGAGACAGCCACTTTAGTTTTTTACAAATTTACATTTTGTTGCAAACTCCTAATAATGGCTGGAAACAAAGTAGACAAATCTTTTTCCACTGCGAAGGAGGTAAGCACTGGATTGAATACCAGGCCACTTCTCCCGAGGACTGTCTTTTTATTTAACAAGGCACACAGAAGCAAATGCTTGAATCCACTTATACTGGAACCCGGGCGGGCACAGTGGTTCACACCTGTAATTCTAGCAGTTTGGGAAGTAGAGGCGGGTGAATCATCTGAGGTCAGGAGTTCCAGACCAGTCTGGCCAATATGGTGAACCCGTCTCTACTAAAAATACAAAAAAACTCGCCGGGCGTGGTGCTGGGCGCCTGTAATCCCAGCTAATCGGGAAGCTGAGGCAGGATAATCGCTTCAACCCGGGAGACTGAGGCTGTGGTGAGCCGACATCGCGACACAGCACTCCGGCCTGGGCGACAAGAGCAAAACTCTCCATCAAAAGACAAAAAAACCTAGAACCCAAGAAAAATAGTATTACTCTTCAGTACATACTGAGGCCCCAAACACTAAACAAATGAAAACAGTAAGTAAAAAAAACTGGTCTAAACTCAATCAACTCAATATCGGGAGGTGGGGGGAGAAAGGAAGAAAATCATCTGCCTAATCCCACACATTCCAATTGTTGGGAAGAGCAAACTTTAAAATTTTCACTACGTTTAATAGTTATAATTATCATCAAAAATAAGATATAATTTAGTCAGCAAGAAGAAATGCAAAATCTTTACATTTTCTTTTTAACAGAATAACTAAAAACGGAGTAATCACACTGTAACGTGGATCCGTCAGAATTGGGCATCTTATACACACAGCAGTCTTATTGTTCAGAGTAGGTAATTTACGAATTGTAGCTCGTTTAGGGTCAACGAAGGGTTTAAATTTAAAGGAACAAGGTCAGTGACAGGACTTAATGCTTCTCAGACTTCTAATTGATTACATCAAGGGCCACTTCAGAAACCGTTCATCAATCAGAATTGGTAGTAGTTCCACAACCTTTTAAGTCGAATTTTCACTCCCTTTCAGCAATATCTTCCTAGCTCATTACCACACAACAAATGAAGGTTTACACTGGTAAACACTAATCGAAATTATGCAACTAGAAGCATCTCATTGGAGCATACCAAAAAAAAAAAAAAAAAAAAGCTACAAGTCTCTCTCTTCTTCCACGCCATCCCTTACAGACACCCCCTTTTTGACTCAATACTTTTCAGAGACCACTCCTGATCGTCTCTTTCCCGGCCCCTTTCTCCGCCGCAAATTCTCAGGCCCTAAAATAGTATAAATCACTAGCCGGGGTGAATAAGCGAAAATGGAGGAAGTTCAGTGGGGCGAAAAGGAACGTAGCTTTGGGAAAGGGAGAAGGAAAGTTCTGGAAAAAAAAGGCACTCCCTGCGGCTCCCCACCCCCATCAACACCGCCTTACTTCCCCCTCCCTACAGCAGGCAGCCATGATGGCGGGCGCAGAAGAAGGCCGCGGCGCCATTTTGTCCACATACACACACAAGAATAAGGCTCTGAGAACTGTTAACTCACTCTTTGGAAAGTAGCAGAAAGGTATCCCTGGCTTTAAACTCAGATTCGGTACCTACCGCCATCGTTCAGAGTCCCGGCCGCTAGAGCGGCGCCTCCACTTGTCGCTTTCAACAGTACCGGCCGCTCCGAAGCTTCGCCTCTGACTAAATCCCTAGCGCGAGAGACCCGGATGGCACAAAGGCGAGGAAGCCCGGTGCGTCGCACAGCTTGCTGGGAGGAAAGAGGGCGGTAACAAGAGTTTCTATAACAACGCATTTCGAAGCGGTGATTGGGTGTTTTTCAAAGGGGCGTGTAAGGACAGTAAAGAGGGCGGGGCGAAGAATACACCCTAGGAATGCGCAGTCGGGAGAACGGAATGGGCGGAACTCAGGGTGGGGCAACTTCTTATTTCGACTCTAAAGTAATCTTGGTCTCGTCCGGCCGCCGTAAAGGGGTTGGGTCTAGTGTTCTGCCGCCAATTTTAACTTGTGGGATGGAACCTAAAGATTAGAGGCGGTTGCGTGAGTCTGGAAGACGGACGAGATACTTGAATGTTCCTTTTTAGTTTCTTCAGTTGCAGGTGAGGACGGGGAGCTGCGCTGTGTAGGGAACTGGGGGTGCGTTCAGGACGAAGTAGCTGCAGCCTCTGCTCGGTTCCTATCGTTCTCCCCTTGACGCCGGCAGGAGAGAGGTTGGAGCCGGTTTTTTTTGGCGGCGATGTGCAGCGGAGAGCGTTTAAGTGTGGAGGCCTGACAGTGTTTCATCTTGCTGATTCTCTCCTATTCGCGCATCTATTCTGCTTTTCGCCGCCAGAGTGATCTCAAAATATGTATCAAATCAGGCCATTCGTTTGCTGGGTTCCCCACCCCCCAACCCCTTGCACTGAGAATAAAATTCAGTCTTGAAGTCGAGGTTTTATTGGGCTTCAGTGATCTCTCCCTCACTGTTTTCTGTCCTTGCTTTGACCCGGCAGCAACATCAAACGCTTCCGAGCCTCTGAGCCTTTGCACTCTATTTGCTCTGCCTACATTGCTTTCCGCCTCAGCTTTCCGTACTTCTTGTTATTCAGGGCTCAGCTCAGATGTCACCTTTCCTTTCCAAACAAATCCTTCTTCAGCGACCCCTCACCTCATCTATCTAAGCACTGTTTCCTTAAAATCATTTGCACTTTTTGTAATTGTTTGTGCATTTACTTTTTTTTGTAGAGAGGTAGCGTAACAATTAAGATACCTACTATTTTATTTTTGTCCGTTTTTCCCGCAAGAATAGAGACTTCATAATGGCAAAGACATTTTGTGCTTTTTTCACAGCTGTATTCCCAGTTCCTGGAAAGGTGCCTGGCACATAATAAGTAGGTATTCAATAAATGTTTGGCGGTTCTGGGTGGTTTCTCTATTTCACAGATGTGGGAAATTGAGACCCATAAAGGTATTGACTTTAACCTGTCCCTCCTTCATTTTCTCTCTCCCACCCAAATACCAGCCACTAAAACTGTTTTCTATTCTCCAAACATGTTTTGTTTCTGTTCCCTTGTTTATATCCTTAGGAAGAACTCTTCCAACATTTAAAAAACTATGACCTTCAATTCTCAGCCCAAGTGTTACCTGCTTCCACCAATAACAAATTAGCTAACACCTAAAACTGAATGTTTGCTATGAACCAAGCATTGTTCTGTGGACTTTTAAAACTCAAAACATTGGGAGGCTGAAACAGGAGGAATGTTTGAGCCCAAGAGATCAAGGCCAGCCAGGGCAAAATAGTAAGACTCTCAAAAAGCCAAAAGTAAAAAATAGAAAACTCTTTCAGTTGGGTGCAACTACATTAGTCCCTTGATATTGGTATCCATGGGAGATTGGTTCCAGGACCTCCCACAGATACCAAAACCCTAGGATGCTTAAGTCCCTGTCAAAAAATGGCATAGTATTTGCATGTAACCTAGCAACATCTGCCTGTATACTTCAAATCATCTCTAGCTTACTTATTTTGCCTAACACAATGTAAATGTAATATGCCTGTAGGTGGAATCTAGGGATGTGGAACTTACGGATATGGAGGGCCAACTGTATATATATATATATTTTTTTTTTTTCAAGACGGAATGCAGTGGGGCAATCTCGGTTTACTGCAGCCTCCGCCTCCCGGGTTCAAGCAATTCTCCAGCCTCAGCCTCCTGAGTAGCTGAGATTATAGGTGTGCACCGTCAAGCCTGGCTAATTTTTTTGTATTTTTAGTAGAGTGGGGGTTTCGCCATGTTGGCCACGCTTGTCTCGAACTGACCTCAGGTGATCCACCCACCTAAGCCTCCCAAAGTGCTGTGATTACATGCGCGAGCCACCATGCCCTGCCTGTATATTCCTATTTTACAGATTAGAGAATTGAGGAACGGAAAAATTAAGTGCTTACCCAAGGGCAACTACCTAGTCATTGTGAAAGAGCACCAAGTCAGAAACTGTTTCTTCCCTGTGCTATACCTCTTACAGCTATTAAAACATACTTCTAGTAGCACTTATCAAACTAATTGTAATTATTTCATTATCGTTCCCCACGAGTCAAGGATTGTTTTTCTCCTTAGTGTTCTTTTCCCACTCAGACTCCAGATAATATGATTTATGTAAATCTTTGTTGAGATGGGTAAATGACTCTTCTAAGGTTTCAAGCTTAGTCTTTGGTCCAGAAACCTAATTAATTTTTTCCTTTTCCCTTATCATTTTTATTTATTGTATAATAATACAATGATAGCATTAATGGACTTTTACTGAACTTCATCTGGAATCTTATCCTGTGATATCTCAGACAATCTGGCATCTAAACCAACACTGTTTGCTGCTATATGGATTGAACTTTTATTTCAGATGAAAACTTAGTATAATTCCAAACTAGACACCAAAGTAATGGAAGCTCTAGGATGTATTGGTAAGATCACAATTGTTGGTTTGTGTGTGTAAACCAATATGTTGTTTTCTGGTAATCATCATAGCTCTAGTTCCATTTATGTTATTGGCCCAAAGTATTTAATGGCCACAGCAGTAACAAGACAAAGATCTCTCTATGTTAATGTTAGGCTTTTGTTTTTGTTTTGTGAGTAAGCTTTCTCATTTCCCAGGGAACCAAGTTCTATTCAACAAGATAATTTGGTGTCTAATTTTATGTTGTTACAGGAAAGACAGTGGTTCCTGACTCAGGAAGACCGTCTCAGAAACATGTGGAATGATATTGAGCTGCTAACAAATGATGATACCGGAAGTGGCTACCTAAGTGTTGGTTCAAGAAAAGAACATGGAACTGCTTTATATCAAGTAAATTTGCTAGTGAAGATCTCTTCTGAAAAGGTATTGATTATTACACTGTTTCATTCACGGAAGTTTTACTGAGTGCTTAGTAGGCATAGTAGCCCACAGTAAATGTTTTGTGAATGAATATAGCACTTCCTCAGGGAATCAAGATGCAGTCTCAGATTGCTAGAAATTCACATCAGGAATACCCCCTGCATCATGTCAAGATCAGTATTTTCAAAACTGAAGGATTCATAGCTCCTCTTGATATTTCATGCATACAAAATGTAAGTTGATACAAAGAATATCCACCATTTACTTAGGAAATAAAATGTTACCAATAGAGTTGAAGGCTCTGAGATTCATCCCTGAATCTATGTTCCTCCTGTTGCCTACCAGATCAAGCACCCTGCTGAGTATGAGGTTTATCTGTACATTTTTTTTTTTAAAAAGACAGGGTTTCACCATGTTGGCCAGGCTGGTCTTGAACTCCTGACCTCAGGTGATCCGCCTACCTCGGCCTCCCAAAGTGCTGAGATTATAGGCATGAGCCACCATGCCCGACCTATCCATGCATTTATTTCTACATTTTAACTTTCTTCTGTCAGTAATTACCATTCTTGCTTCATGCCTGAAACCTTATTCTTTGCCTTCTATAGAAGGTACTATTAGCTGGGTGTGGTGGTACACACATGTAGTCTCAGCTACTTGGGAGGCTGGTATTTAATTATCTTTTTTTTTTTTCTTTCCCCCCACTTAAATGGATTCTGACAGATAATTCTCTTAAGAAAAAAACCTAGAGCAAAAGGCAGGGCATCCGCTGCGACATTATTCTTAAAGGGTATTAAATTTGTGCTTTTGACTTTTTTTTTTTTTTTTAACTGAATGATAGGATTTTAAAAATAAATTGTTCTTTATGCAGCTTTAAGCTTGTATCTGTTGGACTGTGCTGCTTTTGTTTTTGAGACAGTCTCACACTATTGCCTAGGCTGGAGTGCAGTGGCACAATCTGGGCTCACTGCAACCTCTGCCTCCTAGGTTCAAACAATTCTGTCTCCATTTCCCAAGTAGCTGGGATTACAAGTGTGTGACACAGTGCTTGGCTAAATTTTGTATTTTTAGTAGAGATGGGGTTACACCCTGTTGCCCAGGCTGGTCTTAAACTCCTGGCCTCAAGTGATCTGCCTGCCTCAGCCTCTCAAAGCATGAGCTGGTTATGATTATGGGCATGAGCCACTGTGCCTGGTTTATACTGCTTTTAATGTACCATGAATTGAATTAAAGGCAGTATAGTCCAACAGTAAAATAATTAATATAAGATAAACATTAACTGTGTTATGAGTAGTACAAATAAATCTCATTGTATTTTTTGGCATAAAATTGTTTATTAGAGGCAAAAATTTAAAGTATAAAACAATTTCCTTTTTTTAAATATTTTGAGTCCTCCAAGACATCTGAAAACACAGTTTCTATAATGAGGAAATGACATGTTTTGGAGAACCAGCTCAGCTGGGAGACCCCCACCCAGGCAGGCTGAAGGTATTCAGAGAGGCAGACACCCAGATAGCCAACAGAGTGTATATATCCTGGAGACCAACAGCCTGAGAGCCTGTGGGGCTTGCATGCAGCTCTCTAGGACTGAAGGCCCCGAGCAGAGATTCATCTATGCTTTTATTTGCTCTTTGACAGGTGATTCTTATTAATACACAGTTGTTCTGCATATACACATGACTCAGTAATATCCCAGGTAGGCAGCTGTTACCCGCCTATGACTAATTACACACTACAGGGTATCCTCCACAAAGGAGCCATGGGGGCAGGGTAAACTTAATGTTTCTCAACAACATGTCTTTATTTTTTAGTATTTCTGTTTGATTCTTTCAAGACAGGGTCTCATTCTATAGCCCAGGCTGAAGTACAGTAACTTGATCTTGGCTCATTACAACCTCTGCCTCTTGGGTTCAAGCGATTCTCCTGCCTCACCCTCTGGAGTAGCTGGGATTACAGGCGCCTGCCACCATGCCTGGCTAATTTTTGTATTTTTAGTAGAGACAGGGTTTTACCATGTTGGCCAGGCTGATCTTGAACTCCTGCTCAAGTGATCTGCCTGCCTTGGCCTTCCAAAGTGCTGGGATTAAAGACATGAGCCACCGTGCCTGGGCTTTATTTTTTAATATTTTCAGGAGCCTTAAAACATGGAAGTGGCTCAGGCCTTTCTTGACATCAAGGCTGCTGTTGAAAAATAATAGTGTGTGTGTATAGAGTCTTGGATTCTGTTAGGAACTAAAATTCTATCTATTAGCATCTTAGTTTACTTAACACATTTTGAACATCTGCTATGTTCTGAGCCCAATATTAGGCACTTAGACATAAGATGGCATCTTACTCATTCCTTTTAGGATCTTACCTTAATTTTAGGCACACAGGACACAATTAAAGATATTTAGCTGTGCAAGTCAGTATATGCTAAATGCCAAATGAACAGTGCAGACAGTAAATGTAGTAGGAATTCAGAAGATGGAGAGCTCATTGTGGGTTGGGCAGTTTAAAGAGCATTTTCTTAAGAAACTATGCGTGAGCCTGGTGTGATGGCACATCTTGTTGTCCCAGCTCTTCAGAGGCTGAGGCAGGAGAATTGCTTGAGCCCAGGAGTTCGAGGCCAGCCTGGGCAACATAGAGAGACCACATCTCTTAAAAAAAAAAAAATTAAAAACTGCACTTGCTTTGAGCCTTAAGAGGGGAAGAACAGCCTAGGCAGAGAGAACAGTGTGGATAGAACCCCAGAAGATATAGTGCCGTTCCTTTTTTTTTTTTTTCATTTTTTAAAAAATTTTTTTGAAAGAAAGAAAGAGTGAAAGAAAGAAAGAAAAAAAAGAATGTAAGAGAGAAAGAAAGAGGAAGAGAAAGAGGGAGAGAGAACGGGATTCTTGTTCTATTGCCCAGGCTAGAATGCAGTCTAAAAATGGGTGTTAAAAACTTCTTTTATGCCAATAATTGTGCTTAACAATGGAGACAGGAAGGAATAAGGGATGAAAATAACAAACAAGCAGCCAACCAATATTTTATTTAAACCTGTGAAACGCTATGCAATTGCTGAGGAGTGATTTACT
>CAUYLG010019436.1:0-51271 GCA_963573385.1 Cacajao melanocephalus | reverse complement strand
CTTTTGAGATGGAGTCTCGCTCTGTTGCCCAGATTGAAGTACAATGGTGCCATCTTGGCTCACTGCAACATCTGCTTCCTGGGTTCAAGCAATTCTCCTGCCTCAGCCTCCCCAGTAGCTGGGATTACAGGCCGCATGCTATCCCGCTCAGCTAATTTTTGTATTTTTAGTAGAGACTGGGTTTCACCATGTTGGCCAGGCTGGTCTCAAACTCCTGACCTCAAGTGATCTGCCCGTCTTGGCCTCCCAGAGTGCTGGGATTACGGTTGTGAGCCACCATACCTGGCCACAAAACCTTTTTGCTCTAATAGAAGAATTAAAACATGTTCACTACCTGATTGATATTAGGCACTGTGGTATGTGCTTCAATGTTTTAATGTTTTTAATATGCTTAAATGTTTTCTCATTTAATTCTTAAATAATTGAGTGAAATGAGTAATAAGCCCATCATTATACTTACCCAATTGTATTACAATAATCTGTTTGTATCTGTCTTCTAAGGATTATGGTATTTTATTTTTAAATCATCAGAGTCTGTTTTAGTTCCTGGCACATAGTGAGGCTCCATAGATGTTATCTCCTCAGATGGATGTTAAAAGCTTTGCCTTGAGGCAGTTTTGGCCTTATAAAGTTCTCTTCTTTGCTACCTTTGTTTCCTGAGCTATAGTGTATAGATCTCTGAGAACAGGGATTGGTAGCCAATAAACTGATTCCAGATGTACCCAGAAAAGTAGTATTTAGTCCGCATCTCAAGATTTCAACTTTTGCAGGTCTCTTTTTGTCAGTTATCTCTGCTGAAAATGTGTCAAGAGGAAATTCTACTTGGATTTTTATTAATTGATACTTTACCTATCATTGAAATTAATGTTTATTTGAAATTAACATATGTTATTTATTCATTTGCAGTTGAGTTATTTTCTCTGGTTATTTGGAATATTCTCAGAGAGATAAATTAGAACCATTGAAGTACTTTTCAAGGAAGGAGGAACTATTCTTAATATCCTGTAAAACCGAAGAATGCCTAAATGCCCACAAAGCATTTCTGATTTATTCATTATCCCTCCTCTCTGAATTTCTGTAGCAAAATTAGTTTGCTTTTGCCTTTATATTTTGTCATAAAAATATTACTATGTACCATATATTATAAAAAGTTATTTATCTTTTTTTTTCCAAAATAAAAAGTATATAATTTTGTAAATTGGAAAACCCTTACTGTCATGTATGTGGAGTATACTTAGAGTGACACATTTAAAGTGTAAAGGAGTGGGTTTTTTAAAACACAATTTTTTTAAATATGCAGGCTGAAACAAGTATAAAATTTTTGAATACCCTGTAGTGAGACCAACTCCTTGACTAGAAAATAAAAGAAGTTTTAAGTTTTCATCCGCTGCTACTGCATTAGTGGACCAGGAGAAATAAATAGCAGTGAGCCTGGTAAGGAGCATCCATAACCCAGGCTTATATATATATATTTTTGAGACAGAGTCTTGCTCTGTCACCCAGACTGGAGTGCAGTGGTGCAATCTCAGCTCACTGCAGCCTCCACCTCCCGGGTTCAAGCGATTCTCCTGCCTCGGCCTCCCAAATAACTGGGACTACAGGCATATGCCACCATGCCCAGCTAATTTTTTGTATATTTAGTAGAGACAGGGTTTCACCGTATTAGCCAGGATGGTCTCAATTTCTTGACCCCATGATCTGTCCACCTTGGCCTCCAAAGTGCTGGGATTACAGGTGTGAGCCACTGCGCCCAGCCGAAAGCTCATATTTTTTATATCTGTGAAAGATACATACCTACGGCACACTGTGAAAACACCTTTCTGGTATTTTACAATTCAATAGAATAACTTTTGATTTTTAGTTCAACACACTGTGCAACAAGTTAGGTATACCTCACTTTGCCTTCATGGATGTTTTGGCAAAGTTTATAATCTGAATTTTAACAATAAAAGTATATTTTTTTATTCATTTACGTGTGTTTTCCTTATAGCTCAGCTGTTTGTTTCAAGCCCCCCCTTTTTTTTTTTTTGAGACCCAGTTTCATTCTGTCGCCCAGGCTGGAGTGCAGTGACACAGTCTCGGCTCACTGCAACCTCTGCTGCCTGGGTTCAAGCAATTCTCCTGCCTCAGCCTCCTGAGTGGCTGGGACTACAGGCGCATGCCACCATGCCTGGCAATTTTTTTTTTTTTTTTTTTTTGGGTGGTATTAGTCGAGATGGGGTATGTTGGCCAGGCTGGTCTTGAACTCCTGACCTCAGGTGATCCACTGGTCTCTGCCTCCCAGAGTGCTGGGATTACATGCATGAGCCACTGCACCTGGGCCTCAAGCCCCATTCTTTTTTTTGTTTTGTTTTGAGATGGAGTTGTGCTCTTGTTGCCCAGACTGGAGTGCAATGGCGCAGTCTCAGCTCACTGCAACCTCTGCCTCCCGGGTTCAAGTGATTCTCCTGCCTCAGCCTCCCAAGTAGCTGGGATTACAGGCACCCGCCACCACGCCTGGGTAATGTTTTATATTTTCAGTTGAGATGGGGATTCACCATGTTAGCCAGTCTGGTCTCGAGCTCCTGACACCACGGGCCTCTGCCTCCCAAAATGCTGGGATTACAGGCATGAGCCATTGCCCTGCCTGAATCCCCATTCTTAACTTTGCTAATAGGATTATTATTATTTTTTTTAAAGATCTCTGGGGAGAACTACTTTAGGGTCTATGGTAATGGTTCTTTTTTGTAATACAGTAAATTCTTTTCTAATAAATTTTGTTTTGACAGCTGTTATCCGTAAATTGTTATTTAAAATTCACTATTTTGACTATAATTGTCTTTACTGCAGTTTTGCTAATACCTTAAGATTTTAATATGTTAAATATCTTTTCCCCCTTTTTAGGTATGGCTGATGGCAAGCATTGTACTTTTCCACATCTGCCTGGCAAAACTTTTGTCTATAATGCTTCTGAAGATAGACTGGAATTGTGTGTGGATGCTGCAGGACATTTCCCCATTGGTCCTGATGTTGAAGATTTAGTTAAAGAGGCTGTAAGTCAGGTTCGAGCAGAGGCTACTACAAGAAGTAGGGAATCAAGTCCTTCACATGGGGTATTAAAACTAGGTAGTGGTGGAGTAGTAAAAAAGAAATCTGAGCAACTTCATAATGTAACTGCCTTTCAGGGAAAAGGGCATTCTTTAGGAACTGCATCTGGTAATCCACACCTTGAGCCAAGAGCTAGGGAAACTTCAGTTGTAAGAAAGCATAATACAGGGACAGACTTTAGTAGTAGTTCCTCTAAAACAGAGCCTTCTGTATTTTCAGCTTCTTCTAGTAATAGTGAGCTTATTCGAATAGCTCCTGGAGTAGTAACAATGAGAGACGGCAGGCAGCTTGATCCTGATTTGGTTGAGGCCCAGCGAAAAAAATTGCAGGAAATGGTTTCTTCTATTCAGGCTTCAATGGACAGGCACTTGCGGGATCAAAGTACAGAGCAGTCACCATCTGATGTTCCTCAAAGGAAAATAGAAGTTGTGAGTTCTTCTGCAAAGTCTGGGACTGGCTTGCCTGAATCTTTACCTTTAACCGGTGGTACTGAAAATTTGAATATAGAAACAACTGATGGCTGTGTAGCAGATGCACTGGGAGCAGCATTTGCCACAAGTTCAAAAGCACAAAAGGGAAATTCCATGGAGGAGCTTGAAGAGATGGATAGTCAAGATGCTGAGATGACTAATACAACTGAGCCAATGGATCACTCTTGATTTAATTAGAGGCTAATAAAGGCAGAATGTTTATTGTGAATATGTAATATTTGTTGGCTGGGCCACGTAACTTGATTAGTCATTAAAAATCTTGTACGTATATAATTCAAAAATTATATCTTGTTATTCAGTGCATGATAGCAAGTGTGTGATTGGCAATAGCTTTTAATATACTGCTGCCCAGGCTGGCTCTGAATTTCTATAAATTAGCTATTAGATCTGCTGAGATGACTTTCTTCCATATATGTGGTTCATTGGCAGTTCTTTGTCATTTTAGTTCCATGAAAGTCTTAATATTTCCAACATGAAAATTCTCTTACTAAATACGTTTGATTTCTGATAAGGCTAGAAATGGAGGGGAAATGAGACTTTGCTGATGTTGATGTCATCAAGGTAACCATCTCACATATTAGTGTCAAAAGGTTTATGTAAACTTGAAGTTTATCTGAACTAAATTGTGTCTTAAAATTCATAAAATTATTTGACAGTGGGATGCAGATGTTTCCATGAACGTAAACACATTCATAGAGATATGTATTCTTGGCAAAAATATCTTGAAAATAGAATGTAATGATTAACATTTTGCTGATTTGTGCAAGGTTGGGGAGAAATCTCTTCTAGATTGATAAGGTCAATGTGATTCAGTTGTGTTGCTGTCTGAGTCAACACAGCCAATTGTGTGTGCTCTGTTATTAATATGTTACCATTATTTTTGATTCCTGGCTTGGTCAAGAACTACCTGATTTTTTTTTTTTTAATCTTGCAGAAAAGTTGATTGCAAAGTGTGGTAGAAAAAGAAATAATGGTAGCAGCAGTTAATCTCTAATTTTCAGCATTTGTCAGATTCACAGAGAATTATAAATAAGAGTTTATCTTTATGAATGAGTTAATTGTTCTACAATTTTGATCAGTGGTATTTAAGCCTGTATATGCTAAGTATATTTGTGCCCCTTTGAGCCAAAAATGTTTTCTTTTTTTTTTTTTTCCTTAGAATCCGTAAGAGTTTATTTGTTGGCTTCACTTGGGTTTAGATGCAAATTTTACTGCATCATACCTTGATCAGCTGGGCATTTGCTTAGTGTATTCATCAAATCCTTAGTGCCAGTTTCCTTGAGAAGCAGCTTTCATGCTTATTTCTTAAAGACATCAAAAGAGTGTTTATCCTGAGATTGGTATTGCACTGTTTTATTTTATTCTGCAAATCTGTATTCTGAAATGTACATTTCAACCCATATTCTTCCTCTGTTCACTGTAATTAAGTTGAATTTGAATCGCTGAAAGACAAAATGTATGTTAATACAATCTCTTACCTAGAGCATTCAAAGCCTGGCTGTCTCTGTTTGCACATGTAACAGATGCAGAACTGTGTGTGTAATTCTAAGAAAATGTACGTCAGAAAGTATTTTATCAGATGTTTAAAAATCTCTGCCTGTTGATTCATAAGGGATATAGATAGTACTTTAACTTGTGTTTCCAGATAAGGCAGATATTGGTCATCTTTCTGTGAAAGTATCTCTAACTGAATCTACTTGTTAAACGAACTACTCTATTTAAGGAAAAAATGGAGAATCTAGACATTTTACAGGTGTATCTGAGCAAAATATATATTTGGGTTAGTTTTATCACATTATCACGTTTGTCTTTATATTTTATCTTCATCCTAAATTTACTTTCAAGCATTTTGTCTTTATATTTTATCTTCATCCTAAATTTACTTTCAAGCATTTTCTCCCCATCAAAACAGCTGGAAATTTTTAAACTCTTATGTTGTGCACTAGTTTTGCATAAAGTAAGAACTGTAGCTACCAAATACTGTTTACTACTTAGTAAAGGTGGCTTCTGTGTATTAAACTACAAATTACAAATATCACTTCACTAACCACTATAATTATTTTTGGCTTTTTCAGCCACTGGAACTTTTTTGGGGGTGATTAAATACAGGAAAACTGTTTAATCAAAAAATGCACTGCTTTCATGTAAAATGATATAATCATCTTTTAACAAACATTTTCTTCATTGATAACTGATATCTCACAGCATTAACATAAAATATCAGAAACTTTATCTCCCTATTACATTTAGTGTAAATTAGAATGCATATGTGAATATTAGAAGATGGGCTTAATCTCTGACAACTTTGTTAATTTCTCTAGCTACAGCAATGGTATTTAAAAGCCAGTTAGGTATGAATAGTACAACAACAGTTTGGGTTCTCCCTTGATAAAAGAATAAAAGGCTCAGTTCTAATAAGTGATTAAATTTCTTGAAATTATTTCAAATCAGCTGAAAATTTGGTTGGGGTGATTGATGGTTTTTGGGAAGTAGGCCAGGTATCCTCACAAAGAAGTTTTAGAATAGGGTTTCTTTTAAGTTTTTAAATATCATTCTTTGTCCTTCCATACGGCTTTCATAACCAAATATATAACTATAGAATGGTTATTTTTCTAGTACTATCATTTGTGATATAGCCACATCTTCGAGTGCAAGCTAGACATCTTAAGTAAAATATTTTTTTTAGCCCTGGATGTAACATTATAACTAACTAAAATGCAGTCTTACAATTCTGTTTGCAGTTCTTCACTAAACATTTAAATAAAGTTGTAAATTTTTTCTTCAATGATCCATTATATAGGTAATCATACCAAATTTGAGTTGATGGCCCAAAGTCCAAATAGTGTTGAAGATAGTATATATCTAGAATACCAGTAATGAGAAATTGGTGCAAATTGAAGAAAATAAGACGCTGCCATATATTAAGATAGAATTATAATTAACTCCATGAGAATGGTTACTCAGGAACTAGTTAAAGAGCAAGCCCATTTCTCCCCCTTCACTCTGTTTGAGATATTTTATTGGAAAATGTTAGGGTAGAGGCCTGACAAAGTTAGCAAATGCTATTGACTGATACTGACACTATGTCTTCCAGTGATTTTTAGTTTGTTTTTTTTAGTCAAGCCTACTGCTTGCAATTAAGATATCAATCTGAAATGCATCCATAATTCCTGGCCACAGGTCCTTATTGCCATTATTTTTAAGTGTCTTAACTTCATTGGAGATGAACACTGACTTTTGCATATGGTCTCTTACCTCAGGGAAGATACTTGCTAGCAACTCATACTAATCATTGACAGGTTTTTGAGAATTGTACTGACATCACTTTAGCTACTAAATGCAAAATTTACAAAAGTATTGTTTTATGTAGTTACCTACCAATGCTATCTGCTACTGAATAACTCTCTAAATATGTAGACCTCACTAATAACTAACCTTTAGGTATAAAATTTACTTCTGTCATTAATTACACTTCAACTGGTCAGTATAGTGACAACATCATAAAGTGTTTATTTCAGAATATCAATACAGTTTTGTTTTCATTTTTCAACAGTAATTTCAATTGGCCCACACTTAAAATACTGCAGCACAGATTTTGAGTTTCATGGTTCTCAAAGAAAGGTTTCCCTCTTAAGACTTTTCTAAAACAAAGCCTTTGCAAAATTGGATTAAATTCCACTTACCTTAAATTAAAAATGACCATTTATAATAATAGCTCCCTATTCTAAGTTGAGTAAATGTATCCTATCATTCAAGGTTATCATATAACAAAGTTGTACAACCTTAAGGCTCTTCACAATATAAGAAATTAATTTTTCAAACCAGAGCTATTCACATGAAAATATTCCTTAGTAGAATGTATATTTAATAAACAAAGGGGAACTATATCACCAATGTAAGTTATAGAGTTAATTACAAGTTCTACCATTCTTGATAATTCTTTGAAATGCTAAGTGTTTCAGTTCATATTTAATGATATTTAAATCGTGAAATTTTAATGTTTGTTCCAAAATAGCAGAAATTGTAAAAATTGTGAATTATTGGAGAAAATGCCATTACTTGTATATCTGACATTTAAATTTTTTAATTATGGAGACTACATGCTTTTGTAGTATATTAATGATTATTTTCTTGTAAAAGAAAAGGAAAATTAGTAAAGAAAAAAGTTTAGTTGATGTTATCTGCTTGTGAGTATCAATTACTTAGTTTTTAAAATTTTAAGCTATTGCATACTTTTCTTTAGGATGCAGAAATCTCATCCTGAGCCCTTATGCCTGTGGTAGAGCAATAAAAGACAGAAAAGGTTATCAGTATTTTCAGGCTTATTTGACTAAGAATTAGTGCCAAGAACTGGAAAGTCTACTTTTTGGAGGAAAATGATATTTAGAATTTGTAAAAATAAGCAGTAATAGTGTAAATATTTAGAAAAATAGCAAGTGCTTTAACTGCTCAATAAAATAGTATAGATGTTATGTCACCCTTAAGGCACTGGCTGTTGCCCATTATTTTCTGATTTCGTGATTGCTGTATATATTACATTTGAGTAATGAATAATTAGTAATGGTGTATAATAGTGTTCTACAGCACACCTTACTGTACAGTATTTGAAGTTTTCTTTTATATCAATAATAAAACTATAAGTAAATACGATTTTTCCCTGAAATGCTCCACATTAGCTTTTCAGGGTAATTTTATATTCTTTAGTTTCCTGGAATTGCAATGCATGAACATACAGTTCAGTTTATAAAGGAATTCTTAAGTTTTCTTTTTGAACTTAAGTGGGTTATCATACAGGAACAGTAATTTCTCCCCTTAATGTTGATTTCTTTGCTAGATGAAATGGACCCAGTGAAAAAAGAATGCACAATTTTTTTTTTTTCAAACAGGGTCTCACTCTGCTGCCTGGGCTGGATTGCCTTGGCACGATCAGGGCTCACTGCAGCCTCAACCTCCTGGGCTCAAGTGATCCTCCCACCTCAGCCTCCTGAGTAGCTAGGACTACAGGCATGTGCCACCACACCTGGCTAATTTTTGTATATTTTGTAGAGACAGGATTTTGCCATGTTGCCCAGGCCGGTCTTGAACTCCTGAGCTCAAGTGATCTGCCCTCCTCTGCCTCCCAAAGTGCTGGCATGAGCCACTATACCCAGCCAGCAAAATTTCTTTAGACATATTACATAATTGGGCCACAATGCTTACTGAATATTTAAAAGCAAAACAAAGGCAAATTCTAATAAAGAGAGAACTTGATTTTGTGGTGGTTTTAAAAAATAACTGGTGATGAGGAAATGAAAGGAAATACAGATAATAGTACTAACTTTACATTTGTGTAGCTTAGCAGTCAACATATATTTATTTTTAAGCTTTACTGTATATGCTTAATATACATTTTATTAGAGTAGATCATTTAACTCAATAATTTGGAGTATAGCCTCAGATACCAGACTTTCTAGGTCTGAGTCCTGGTACGCTGCTTTCTGTGACCTCTCTGTGCTTCATTTTCCTCTCTTGAAAGGATGATGATCACATCTACTCCTAGGGTGGTTGTATCAAGTGAGTTAACACATGTCTGATGAGAAGAGTGCCTGACACATAGTAAACACTCGAATATTTGCTATTATTATTGTTATATGTTAATGTAATGTGGTAGAGTTCAGTTGCCATTAAGTGGGATAAATCCTCACAGGGCACACATTATTTAAATAATTTTTAGAGTAAAACTTATTTTACTTGTACATAATTGACTAAAAAGTGGATGGTTGTACATTCAAATTATTTATGCAAGTATGACCACGTGCAGCACTGAGATCTCATGAACCGGCAGTGTGCTTTATGACCAAAGGCAAGTCTTGGAGCCTTTCAAGGCCTCCATTTCTTCTGTAACCTTGTGGTTTCACAGTTGTTACCTTTTTGTTCTGCTGACTATTGTCATCATAGTCTCACTTGCAGAGGGCATAGTGCTGATGGGGTAAGTGACATGGTATGAGCCCCATGTAAACTAAACATAATACCTTTGCTTTAAGGCTTTGGCTACAATTATCCCAAACTTGGACTTGAGGTCTTGTATATGCATGCCATTGGTCACATACCTTCAGAATAGAATTCTCAAACTCTTTAGTAAATAAGATAAACATCCTACTTATAACAGCTCATTATGGATTTTATTTTTATTGTCTGGCTCTTTCAGACCCCAGTAACTGCAATTCTGACTTAATAATCGATTGTTTCTAATCATTAAAAATGTATGTAGAAAAACGGAAGTAAGTCTTTAATTGATTTTCTGAACTGTATCTAACACACTGAGGTGAAAAACATACGGGATCTTCAAATTTGCACACTCCTTAGAAGTAAACCTGTCTTTGGACTATTTGTCATACCACATAAATTATCTGAAAAACAGATAAATTGTATAGGAATTGGGGGGATTATTCCTGTTTGTTCTGTTTATAGAAACATGTATGAAGTCTACCTATAAAATGAAGACATTTTTATATTTGATTTATGGAATCAGTATTTTTTATATTTATTTTTATTTATTTTTTTTGAGACTGAATCTGGCTTTATTGCCTAGGCTGGAGTGCAGTGGCACCATCTTGGCTCACCGCAACCTCCGCCTCCCTGGTTCAAGCAATTCTCCTGCCTCAGCCTCCTAAATAGCTGGAATTACAGGTGCCTGCCCTCACACCTGGCTAATTTTTGTATTTTTAGTAGAGACGGGATTTTGCCACATTGACCAGTCTGGTCTCAAACACCTGACCTCAGGTGATCTGCCTGCCTCAGCCTCCCAAAGTGTTGGGATTACAGGCATGACCCACTGTGCCCAGCCTTATTTTATTTTGGAATCAACATATTATCTAGTCATACTTGAGTCACTCATTTATTTTAAACAAGTACTGATCAAATGCCTCTGTTTTAAAAACCTGGGAAACAGTTCCAGATGAGACAAATTCCATGTGCCCTTAGAGCTTATATCCCAATGATGGAGACAAGCACAAAACACAGTAATGGCTATCATTTAGTGACTCCTTGCCTTACATCTGGGCAATAGGCTAAACACTACATGCAATAATTAATCATCAAAATAACCCTTTGTGGTTTGGTACTATCATTATCATCTTTTAGGAAACAAGCTGATCTAGATTAGTTAGCTTCCCCAAAGTCCTGGAGTTAGGTGGCAGAACTGAGATTTAAATCCAGATGTTTAAGACTCTGTAAGAGACAGGGTCTCCCTGTGTTGCTCAGGCTAGTCTCAACTCCCAGAAGTGCTGGGATTACAGGGATGAGCAACAGCTTTAATTTCACATCCTACTAGTTCCCTTCCTGAACCCTAGTCCTCTACTCCAAGTTCTTCCTCCTTTGGATTTGTTTTCTTGCCTCCTCTAAATTTGGAGGTACTTTAAGGAAGAGTTTCAGAACATCTTAGATGACTAACCTGGGCACATTTGAGAATCACTGGTTAAAGTCCAGTTTTTCAAGGACCTCAAATAATTCTTGTTTACTGAGTGGGTCTGCTGCTTTGGAGGGGAGGTTTCCCAAAGGTGATGATGTTTCTCAAAGAATAGTTCATGGGCTATATGCATCTCACCTAGAAAATTTATTTTTATGGAATCTATCATGTGCCAGGTACTTTGCTAAAAGTAAAGAATAATAAACTGAGAAAGACACTTCCTGCTGTCATTACACTTATATTTTTAGTGAGAGAGAAATACATTTAAGCAAGTAACTGTACATATTGGGGAAGCACTGGGTGGTGTGGGATTATGCTGCAAGAGGAACTAACTTGACCTCCTAAATGGTGACGGAATGCTTCCTGAGAGGTGATGTATCATCTGAGATCTAAAGAATTAATAGGATACTTCAAAATCAATTGGGCGGCCTGGTGTGGTGGCTCATGCCTGTAATCCCAGTACTTTGGGAGCCCTAGGTGGGCGGATCACGAAGTCAGAAGTTGGAGACCAGCCTGGCCAACATAGTGAAACCTGTCTCTACTAAAAATACGAAAATTAGCAGGGCATGGTGGCATGCACCTGTAGTCTCAGCTACTTGGGAGGCTGAGACAGTAGAATGGCTTGAACCTGAGAGGCTGAGGCTGTGGGGAGCCAAGATCATGCCACTGCACTCCAGCCTGGGCAACAGAGCAAGACTCCGTCTCAAAAAAAAAAAAAAGTTAAATTGGCCAGGGATGGTGGCTCATGACCAGTGCTTGGGGAAGCAGAGATTGGAGGATCACTTGAGGCCAAAAATTCAAGACCAGCCTGGGCAACAAAGCAAGACCCCAATGCTATTGAAAAAAAATTAGCTGGTGTGATGGTGCATGCCTCCTGCTCAGGAGGCTGGGGCAGTTTATAGTGAGCTATGATTGTGTCATAGCACTCAGCCTGGGCAACAGAGTGAGTCCCTAATGCTTAAAAAATCAAATTGGCAAGATTCAGTATCTCCAAAAATATTTTACTAACTAGGTCTATCAAGCAAAATTAAATGGGATGCTTATGTTTCCCATACTTTAGACTCTAGATCCTTCCTATAAGGGGGCAGTGAGCCAACTGAATAGAGAAGAATGAGGAACTTTGAGAAAATTGTTGAAAATAGGGCTGCTAGAGAAAAAGAAAAAACTGCAGCAAGGAATGAGATTCTGCACTGAGTGTATAAAACTAACCAGATACATAGGCTTCTCCTTTGAAATTAAAAGGTGTCTTTGCTATTGAATATGACCAATGTAAATTAGATACATAGATGAATAAGCCCTCAGTTATTCTGATTCCTTTCAACATTACCAGAAAGAATAGTTTTTTTCTTTTCTTTCTTTTTTTTTTTTTTGAGACTGAGTCTTGCTCTATCACCCAGGTTGGTGTGCAGTGGTGCAAGCTCGGCTCACAGCAACCTCTGGCTCACTACAACCTCTGTCTCCAGGGTTCAAGTGATTCTTATGCCTCAGCCTCCTGAGTAGCTGGGACTGCAGGCATGGGCCACCACGCCTAGCTAATTTTTGTATTTTCAGTAGAGACAGGGTTTCACCATATTGGCCAGGCTAGTCTCGAACTCCTGACCTCAAGTGATCCACCCACCTCAGCCTCCCAAAGTGCTGGGATTATAGGCATGAGCCACTGCACCTAGCCTGCTTTTTTTTTTTTAGACAGAGTCTTGTTCTGTTGCCCAGGCTGGAGTGCAGCAGCATGATCTTTGTTCATGGGTTCAAGCAATTCTTGTGCCTCAGCCTCTCAAGTAGCTCGTACTACAGTCGTATGCCACCACTCTCGGCTGATTTGTGTATTTTTTGTAGAGATGGGGTTTCCCCGTGTTGCCCAGGCTGGTCTCAATCTCTTGAACTCAAGTGATCCACCCACTTCGGCTCCCAAAGTGCTGTGATTACAGGCATAAGCCACCGTGCCCGGCCTATAAAGATTAGTTTTATTTCTTCCTATAGCATCTCACAGCCTATACCAGTATCTGTCACCTGTTTCCACTAAGTAGTGGTACTGCCCAAGTGGCTAGTAACCAAATGCCTATCTTAAATTGTGCTTACAGTTTTCCATTTCAATTTAAGATTATCACTACGTGATCTTTCTTATGGCAGGTGATTTGGCTCTTTTGTAAACGTTACAATGTTATTAAGTTTATTTTTGGTACATGAGGTAATTAGAAAAATTAGTATCTGGAAAAGTTCTCATTGAAATAGGCCTTAATTTTTTTCCCATTTAAAACTTATTCTCAAAGCAATACATGTACATGGCTAAAATAATTCAAAACCATAGAAACCACCCAGTTCTCCCATCCCAATCGCTAAATTAACCATTTATGTTTGGTAGTTACCTTCACAACTGAAATAAGATGTCACAGGTATAATCTCTTGATTTATCTACTTTATACAGTATTTTATTCCCCCATTATGAAAAACATTAGTTCCCTTGCTTTTTTAAGGTTATCTCCATAACTTTAAATTACATAGTTAGGGCTCTATTAATCCATGAATTTCAAACATTATCTCTTGACTCACCCTACTAAAAATGAGGAAATTAGCATTTTTACACTTTTTGAAATTCCTTATCTTCCCATTCTACTTCCTAATTTTTATCAGCTATCCTACTTATTACTTTTACATTGTTGAGGTTGATGGTATTCAAGTTATGTTCTTCTAGCCATAAATGCCTTTTTAAAAAATCTACAGTTTAACTAAGCTAATACACAGCCAAGGTGGTCCCAAATATTAAAATGAAAGTGTTTCATTTTCCCTAAAATTATTAAAAAAACAAAATAAGATTAAAAGGGCTTTTTTTTTTTCTGGGACACCAGTCAGAAGTTGGAGTTTTTTCAAGGCAGACATTGGAATTGTTTTTTCACCTAGTCTTCACCCAGGGAAATCAAGGCAGACATTGTATTTGGAGAACAAGCCTCTTGTTTTTGCCCAAGTATAAATTCACTAGCAGTTAGTTATTCCACAAGAAGAAGGTAGGAATAGACTGTGGGCAAGATTAACAGACATTTCAACTATCTTGTTTTATGTCCCACTATTCTTTTTTTTTTTTTCTTTTTTGAGACAGAGTCTCACTCTGTCACCTAGGCTGGAGTGCAGTGGCATGATCTGAGCTTACTGCAACTTCCACCTCCTGGATTCAAGCAATTCTCCTTGCCTCAGCTTCCAAGTAATTGGGAATACAGGTGCCCGCCACCACACTTGGCTAATTTTTGTGCTTTTAGTAGAGACAGAGTTTTGTCATGTTGGCCAGGCTGGTCTCAAACTCCTGACCTCAAACTCCTGCCTGCCTGGGCCTCCCAAAGTGCTGGGATTATAGGTGTGAGCCACCACACCTGGCCCCACTATTCACTCTTGCTTGCCATACATTCATGTCCTAATTTGGAGCCTTCAGATCTCATGGGGAAATTCAGCTCCCACTTCTGCTGCAGTCTTCTCCTGTGTACAGTTTCTGAGGTGTGATTGCCATCGATATGTTTTATACATTAATATGTTTTTGTTTCTTGTCTTCCAGAAATACATTAAACCTGAGGTCCACAGATGTTCCTCCTGCTACTCTTTTCCTTAGCTGTTTTTGGATTGTTACTTTTTTTTTTCCTTTTTTGAGACGTAGTTTCCCTCTGTTGCTCCAACTGGAGTGCAGTGGCCCATCTAGGATCACTGTAACCTCTACTTCCTAGGTTCAAGTGGTTCTTCTGCTTCAGCCTCCTGAGTAGCTAGGAATACAGGTGCATGCCACCACGCCCGGCTCATTTTTGTATTTTTAGTAGAGATGGGGTTTCACCATGTTGGCCAGGATGTTCTTGAATTCCTGACCTTGTGAACTGCCTACCTTGGCCTCCCAAAGTGCTGGGATTACGGACATGAGCCACGGTGCCTGGCGGTTTGTTACCTTTTGTACTTTACTGTAATAACAACGAGTTTGAGATGGAGAAAGTTAATCCTACATCTTTAATTCGTCACCTTGACCTAAAAAGTCCAGGTCTTAAATTTGTAAATAAATTGCATAAGATAATTTCAGGGTTTTTTGTTTTTGTTTTTGTTTTGTTTTGGTCTCCTTTAGGTGACTCCTGCAATTTGTAAGGCAAAGACAAAGGGAGGGTGTTATTGTTTTGTCAAGGAAGCAATTCTAAAAATACAAATAAAAACTACTCTTTTACCTTTCACTCATTCTTTAATATGTAAAAACAAAAGGCAAATTTTTTTTTTTAAAAAAATAGATATTCAAAGAGTTTACTACAGGGCTATTGTTTCTTTTTAAGTTTTTATTTTTGAGACAGAGTCCCACTCTGTCACCCAGCCTGGAGTGCAGTGGTGAAATCTCAGCTTACTACAATCTCTGCCTCCCAGGTTCAAATGATTATAATGCCTCAGCCTCCTGAGTAGCTGGGATTACAGGCGCATGTCACTACACCTGGCTAATTTTTGGCATTTTCTTTGAAAATTGTTCTATCTCTACAAATTCACTTGTAAATATGATAAATATATTCCTATTTTTATTATGTAAACAATACAAAACGACTTAATCATTCATTTTCTACTCTAAATCTTTAAATTGCTTCCTTAGGAATATGCACCATCCATGTAACTGTACCTACTGCTTCCCATTCTCCTGTAATGAAAGGACAAGGACAATACTCCCAAGATTTGCTTATGCTGGCTTGAAAAGCACTGGTTAATATAGTTCCCAGTAGACTTTTTTTTTTTTGGAAAGAAATGGGGTCTTACTCTGTCACCCAGGCTGGAGTGCAGGGGTGTGATTATAGCTCACTGCAGCCTCGAACTCCTAGGTCCAAGGGATATTTCCGCCTTGGCATCCCCAGTAGTTAGAACTAGAGGGGTGCCACCATACCCAGCTAATTTTTAAAAAAAATTCTAGAAGGGGCAGGCATGGTGGCTCACACAGGTAATCCTAGCACTTTGTAGGCCCAGGGGGGCGGACTGCCTGAGTGCAGGAACTACTGGTCAACATGGTGAAACCCCATCCCCACTAAAAATACCTAAACAAAACAAAAAATTAGCCAGGCATGGTGGCGCAGACCTATAGCCCCAGCTACCCTGGAGGCTGAGGTAGGAGAATCGCTTGAATCTGGGAGGCAGAGGTTTCAGTGAGCTGAGATCGCATCACTGCACTCAGGCCTGGGCGACAGAGTGAGACTCTGTCTCCAAAAAATCACTAAATCCTAGAAGGAAACAGCTCCAAAAAATAAAAGTGCTTTGGCAGAAATGATGAAACCAGGTATTCAATCTGAAAACAAAACTCAGGTTTAGAACTGTATCTTGGATAGAGAGATGTTTGCTTCATTCTCTGTCCTCTCACCACCGATATTTTTGCTAATCTTCAGTGTACATTTAGGGTGCTATTTTAAATTTGATGGAAATTATAAATAGAAATCACACTGTCTAACATAAGCAGTTATAGATTCTTAGTTTGGCTTTTAAAGTTAAAAATAAGAGCACTTGTACTGCATGGGGAAAAACTGTAAAGAGAAAGAAATGTTTTAAAGTGTCCCTATTTAAACCCAATACTCCTTGCTCTACACTTTGTGGTAGAGAGAATAATGATTTCTCAAGTGTCCATGTTCTAATACCCAGAACCTGTGAATATATTACTTTACATGGCAAAAGGGACTTTACAGATATGATTAAATTAAGGATCTTGACATGGAGGGATTAACCTGGATTATCCAGGTGGGCCCAGTGTAATCACAACAACACTTAAGAATGGAAGAGGGGCCAGGCGAGGTGGCTCACGCCTGTAATCCCAGCACTTTGGGAGGCTGAGGCGGGCGGATCATGAGGTCAGGAGATCGAGACCACCCTGACCAACATGGTGAAACCCCATCTCTACTAAAAATACAAAAATTAGCTGGGCGTGGTGGCGCGTGCCTGTAATACCAGCTACTCAGGAGGCTGAGGCCGGAGAATCACTTGAACCAGGGAGTCAGAGGTTGCAGTGAGCCGAGAATGCGCCACTACACTCGAGCCTGGATGACAGAGTGAGACTCCATCTCAAAAAAAAAAAAAAAAGAATGGAAGAGGGAGACAAGAGAGTCAGAGAAAGATCTGAAGGTGCTACATCACTGGCTTTGAAAACAGAAGAGGGGGCTGTGAGCCAAGGAGTGCGCACTGCCTTTAGGAGCCGGCAAAAACAAGGAAACAAATTCTCCTCTAGAGCTTCCACAAAATGAACACAGCCCTCCAGACACCTTGATTTTAGCCCAGTAAAATCCTATTTGTACTTCTGGCCTCCAGAACCTTAGGGTAATGTTTGTATTATTTTAAGTCACTACATCTGTGGTAATTTGTTACAGCAGCAACAGGAAACTGATGTACTGTTGCTGAAATTCTCAACATATTTGGCCTGTAATAATAAAAGTAGTGTTTCTCTTCAAAAAGTAATTTTCCATAGTGTTCAAATTCTAGCCTTCATTTACAAAAAATAAGCCTACTGAGGGTTCAAAATAAAGGATAGGAACTCCACGTTAGGGAAGAGGGTATTCAGGGCATTAAAATGACTTACCAGCAGGCCACAGAATCCTCAAAGCAGGGTTATCACTCATTGGTGGGAAGCATGTCATCCACCAAGATATAAATATGTGTGCTTCTCTTAAATTTGGATCTTTCTACCTCCACTCTAAATGCTATCACCTTCTTTCTACTTCAACAGAATTAATAATCTATCTTGTCTTTTTCCAGCCTCCCTTTCTCTACTGCCTCGGCATGTCCAGGCATTACTAATGGGCACAGTTAATTTTGGAAAGTTTAAGGGTAATCTGTGCTTTTTGATGGTGGTTATGGCATTTAGTGTGTTGGGACTGGGAACACATTACTCTCTCAATGTGTGAGACAGTCTTGCACAAGGAAGAAATATTCTGTATTCCATTTACCTTTCAACCAGTCATGTAAGTGAAAAACCTGATTATAATTATGTAAGGTAAAGCCAGACTTCCTTTTACATATAAAGTGCACAAGTGTTTTTGCACTATTATAAAATAACTGAATATCTTCCAGAAATGCAACTACCTCATAAATCAAAGAAAGATTGTATTTTATTTTGTTCAGGCTGAACCAATAGTTGTTTCCCCATTTTAGAAAATCACATTACTGAAGGCGCCCCAGCTTCAAGTTTTAAGACACTAATACAGCCCATGAATGGATGTCTGTGTTTGTAAATATTGTTTTCATGGTGACTCTACCTATATATCAGCTTGAGTAGTTGTGCCTGAGAGAGATTTTACTATACATTTCTTTTGTTCTCTATATTGTAGTTAGAGCAGTAAAATAATTTTTAAAAAAGTAATGTGTAAGTTATCTATGAATTTCATTTTAGTATGGTACAGGGAATAGAAAATATTGTTATAAAAAGGGGATATTGGCCCCAGTAAGGTTGAAATCATTGCTCTAAATATACCCATCCATCCATCCATCTATCCATCCACCTACCCACCCACACCCCCCTCCTTCCCATAACCATGTATCACTGCCTTCCCTTCCCTTTTCTCTCTAGGATCTTCAAAGAGTGCCTTGACTTCATTACCTAATCGGTCATCAGTCCTCTTGAAATCTGACTTTTACCACCACCATGCCATTGACATTGTGGCCAAAAAGTCACCAAACCCTGTTAAATCCAGTATATTCTTGCAGAAAGAAGTCAGTTCTATTTTACTTTCTATAGCATTTGAGTTCATTTCTCCCTTTTATTTGAAACTTTCATTCCTTGATTTCTGTTATATCACCTTCATGATGTCTGTCCCTTAAACTCCTTTGCAAGCCTTGCTCTTCTACCTGTTCCTTGCTGGCATTTCCCATTACTTCACTTTTAGCCCTGTTTCTTGCTCTACACTCTTTTACTAGGTAATCTCATCTACTCCTGTGACTTTAGTCACATCCTGTGATTCACAAATCTTTATTTTCAATCCCAACCCCGCTTTTGAACTACATCTCTCTCCATCTGGGAGCACCAAAACCCCAAAATTCAACATGTTCCAAAATGGAACTCACTTTCTACCCACCAATCTATAATTACTCCTGTATCCTATTCCTAATTAGTAGCACCACCAGCCAGCCAGTCTTTCAAATAAGAACCTGAGAGTTTGGATTCACCTTTTTCTCTCTCCATTATTCTGTCTTCTCCATCTCCACTGCCAATGCATCAGTTTAAGCTCCTGTCCCTCACCCAGTTATCCCCAGTTCTTTTAACTCATCTCCCAGCTTCTAGTCATGTCTAATCCAATATATCTTCTACATGGTCCCCTGGGGCATCTTTTGAAATATAAATCTGGTTAGCTCTACCCTGTTTAAAAAGCAAACAAAGAGACAGAAAGTAGAGTAGTTGTTGCCTAGGGCTGAGGGCCTTGGGAGAAAATGGGGAATGACTGCTAATGGGTACAGATTTTGGGGGGAGGTGATGAAAATGGTATAAAATTGATTGTGGTGATGGTTGCACAACTCTTTGAAGATACTAAAAATGAAATTGTACACTTTAAATGAATGGTCACTGCACTTCATGTATTACTACTCCAGCCTGGGCAACAGAGCAAGACCTTGTCTCTAAAAAAAAAGATAATTGGGAGAAGACCTGCAGATTTACATAGTAGAGGAAAAGACTATTCATTTTAATATTGAGAATTAATTTACCAAGTTATAGCTAATCTAAAACATACTTTACAGGTATTATTAAAATATTAATATCAGCATATCCTTTATTTGTATGTACATGATTTTAAAGTACATTTTCATATACTGAAAATTTTTTAAGTTGATTCTGACTCTCAATTTAGAGATTTAAGTTCAACTTTGACTTTACTATTACTTTAAGTTACTTTCTTTTAGCTAGTTCTACCTATAAAAATTAACTAAATTGAAAAAATAAGCGTAATTTAGAAGATAGAATGTTTGACTTTCCTAGTAACAGGTTAAGGTGCTAAACTTAAGACTGCTTTTGAGAGCAAAATTTATCTCTGTAGTACCAATGTGTAGCATGAGTAGGTGTTCAAGAACTGTTAAATTGAATAAGATTAATAAGGAATAAATAGGATTAATAAGCATTTCTTCTCTAAGAATAGGAATTCTTAATCTTTATTACAGCACCAGGTGCTATGTGCTCTGTGCAGAATTTTTTTTTTTTTTGAGATGGAGCCTCACTCTGTTGCTCAGGCTGGAGTGCAGTGGTGTGATCTCAGTTCACAACCTCCAACTAGTTCAAGCCATTCTCCTGCCTCAGCCTTTTGAGTAGCTGGGATAACAGGCATGTGCCACTATGTGGCTAATTTTTGTATTTTTAGTAGAGATAGGGTTTCACCACATTAGTCAGGATGGTCTCGATTTCCTGACCTTGTGATCCACCTGCCTTGATCGGCCTCCAAAGTGCTAGGATTACAGGCGTGAAACACCACGGCTGGCCCAGAAATTTTATATTATACCACTACCTCCCTATTACTGTGATTGACATGAATATGTACAAACAAACCAACTTTGTACTAATTTGTTTACTATGATATTTATCCATAATTCACTAAAGAGGAGCAGCAGAATATCACTAGCTTTCCAGCATTTGAGTCCAGTATTGCAGCTCTTAAAAGGTTTTCCTTAAACTAAAATTCAGAATGTTCAGATTATCAAAGATTTTATCCTTTTACCAAATAAGCAAAAGCTAGCCGTTCACGTGAAAGGGGTCACCATTATCTATGAATGCTTTCTATGCACCTGGAGCTCCATATCCAACAAAACTATAGCTATGAGAGAAGGGTGCTGATGGTTTCCCTCTCCTCCCCTCCCCTTCCTCACCTCTCCTCTCTTCTCTTCTTTCTCTCTTTCCTTTTCTTTTTTTCTTTCTCTCTCTTTTCTCTTTTTTTTCTTTCTCTCTTTCTTTTCTCTTTTTTCTTGTTATATCTGATGATTAACAAGGTTACTTTTTTTTTTTTTTTTGGAGATAAGAGTCTCACTCTCTCACCAGGCTGGAGTGCAGTGGTGCGATCTCGGCTCACTGCAACCTATGCCTCCTGGGTTCAAGTGATTCTCCTGCCTCAGCCTCTTGAGTAGCTGGGACTACAGGTGCCTGCTACCACACCTAATTTTTGTATTTCTAGTAGAGATAGGGTTTCACCATGTTGGCCAGGATGGTCTCTATCTGCTGACCTAGTGATCCACCCACCTTGGCCTCCCAAAGTGCTAGGATTACAGGCCTAAGCTACTGCGCCTGGCCAATGGTTACTTTCAATCAGAAGACATGCTCTTTGTCCAATAAAAATTGGGCTGAAGAATTTAGGAATTCTAAATAAAATTTTGAATTGGAAAAATAAAACTTTACTTCATGGAAATTGTAAATATAATAAGGAGAGTGACAGGGGTTGTGAGTGTCCCTTCATTCATGATACTCTAGCTGTCAGGGCTGGGATTTGATTTTACCCTACTTACAAGCTAAGTTAAACTGTTAGTGGCTCATGGATCCTCTTCCCAAAAGACACCAGACTCTTAGGTCGAGGACAAAGTATTGGTATTACTTACAACACAGCAAACACCTTGAGTGTTAATGTATTTGTGCCAGTTACTCTTGCTTTCAGGTCCCATGGGGCAATGTAATGGGCCCAGATGGATGTCATGCATACAGTGGATTTGTGCTACAGTTGAGAAACACTGAACTTGGGAATCCACTGCTTTTATAGTAAGCAGTAAGTAAACCTGGTTTTTGTCTTGGATTGAGATGTTACCTCATCTCTCAAAGCAACTAGCTGCAAGCGACCCTTAAAAATGGCCTGTGTAAAAGAGTACTCAGAGCCTTGCATCTTGGCACACCCACCAAGATGTATATAGGAGTGCAAGAAGACCAAGGAAGATTGTTTCTCTTAGTAACCACACCAGCATCTCTAAAGAATGGCCCTGGTTGGGCACAGATGGCTCATGCCTATAATCTCAGCACTTTAGGAGATTGAGGCAGGAGGATTGCTAGAGCTCAGGAGTTTAAGGTTACAGTGAGCTATAATCATACCACTGCACTCCAGCCTGGGCAACACAGCTAGACCCCATCTCTAAAAACTTTAAAACTAGGCCAGGCTCCAAGAGAACTGCTTGAACCTGGAAGGCGGAGGTTGCAGTGAGCTGAGATTGCTCCAATGCACTACAGCCTGGGCAACAAGAGCAAAACTCTGTCTCAAACAACAACAAAATAATAATAGGCTAGTCTAAGTGGCTTATGCCTGTAATCCTAGCACTTTGGGAGGCTGAGGTAGGCAGATCACCTGAGGTCAGGAGTTCAAGACCAGCCTGGCCAACGTGGCAAAACTCCATCTTTACTAAAGATACACAAATTAGGCCAGGTATGGTGGCTTATGCCTGTAATCCCAGAACTTTGGAAGGCTGAGGTGGATGGATCACCTGAGGTCAGGAGTTCCAGATCAGGCTGGTCAACATGGTGAGACCCCCATCTCTACTAAAAACACAAACAATTAGCCAGGCATGGTGGTGCATGCCTGTAATCCCAGCAACTGAGAGGCTAAGGCAGGAGAAATGCTTGATCCCGGGAGGTGGAGGTTGCAGTGAGCTGAGATCGTGCCACTGCACTCCAGCCCGGGCAAGAGTGAGACTCTGTCTCAAAACAAACAAGCAAGCAAACAAACAAAAAAACCCAAAATTAGCTGGGCATGGTGACACATGCCTGTAATCTCAGCTACTTGAGAGGCTGAGGCATGAGAATTGCTTGAATGTGGGAGGTGGACTTGCAGTGAGCAGTGATCGTGCCAATGCACTCCAGCCTGGGCAACAGAGTCAGACTCTGTCTAAACAAACAAACAAACAAATAAACAAACAAACAAAAGACCTACTATTTGATAGCACAGGTGACTATAGTCAATAATTGTACACTTTAAAATAACTGAAAGAGTGTAATGGGTTCGTAACACAAAAGATAAATACTGGAGGGGATGGATACCCCATTACCATGATGTAATTATTTCATGTTGCATGCCTATATCAAAACATCTCATGTACCCCATAAATATATACACCTACTATGTACCCACAAAAATTAAAAAACAAAACCACTATAAACGTTTTCCAAAATGGCTTTCTACATCACTACCAGCAACATATGCAAATTATACTTGCTCAGCATTTTCATCTTCACCAACATTTGTATAGTCAGTCATTTTCCACCCTCATTCTAACAGATGTGTAGCAGTATCTCATTGTGGTTTAATTTGCATTTCTCCAATGACTAATGAGGTGGAACATCATTTCATGTGCCTGTCATGTATATATCTTGTTTGGTGAAATCTGTTTAAATCTTTTGCCCATTAAAAAAACATTTTTTCCCCTCACTGAGTTTTGAGTTCTTTATATACTCTGAATAAAATCTTTAAATGTGCTTTAAAAAAAAAAACCCTCCTTATATACATCTGAGCATGTGTATTCAAATGACTATGAAGCACTTCAATTCCACATTTTGCCCTGAGTTTTATAACTGATTTAAGTAATTTCACAATGTTATCTTTCTGGGAATCGTTTTTCTCCATATGTAAAAATGAGGGATATTTGTTTTACTGTCAAAATCTAAAACATCTGTCTTCAAGCTCTAAAAAAGGTATTCTGTATAAAACTGAATACAGACTAAAATATAGCAGAAGCTCTGCTGCCTGATATAAATAAGTGCAGTAATGTATGACCCAGGGGTAAACAAGAAAACAGTGAAACAGTGATTCCAAATGACACTGGGAACATAATGAATTTTGGGAACTCAAATGTCTAAATTAGTTTCTAAATTAGTTTTTTTTTTTTAAACTGAACCCATTAAGGAATGATCTGGAAGAAACGCTTGGCCGGGTGTAGTCCCAGCTACTTTGGAGGCTGAGCCAAGAGGGTCGCTTAAGCCCAAGAGTTCGAGGCTACTGTAAGCTATGATTGTGCCACTGCACTCCAGCATGGGCGACAGAGCAAGACCTTGTCTCACCAAAAAAAAAAAAAAAAAAAAAAAAAGACAGAGAAAGAAAACTTGTTTTACCTTCCCTTCCCTTCCCAGAATCTATACCATGAAAAAAGGAACTGCAAAAAAAAGCCAGTGGGTTTAAGTTTTGACAGTAGTGTATGCAAGCTTCTCTCAATTCAGCTCCTTTTAATTCACTCTGCACCTGCATCTGATTTGCAAAAGATGATGCGTAAAATTTCAAAATAGCAAGTGTCAGTTTGTTACAGTGTTAACATGTGGCTCAGTGCTCTATGCAGCAGACCATGTTGCCTTGCAAATTTAGATCCTTATCCGAGTCTAATTGTTACTGTAGCAAATCTACTTTAATGCTACTTGAAATGAAGTTTGTAGTTATTAGACTTGGAAACTCGAGTAGCTGCAACCGCTAGAAACTCCTCCGGTGGTTTCTCCCACTCCTCGGTCTCTCCAGAGGAAGGAAGGTCACCTTCTACACTTAACTACCATGCTCATTCGTCTGGGCAAAATGCCCAGTCCACTACCGTCTTCACGCGTTATTCTCCAGGACCGGGCTCCTCCGCCGCGCACGTTATTTCCCGTAGAGCGGGGCACGAAATTGAGCACCTTGAGGACCAACAGCAGACAAAGATTATCTCCCGTTCCCGTTTCAAGCACGTCTCCCGCTAGGAACTTTTTTCACTTGTCAGGCTTCTGCTGCTTTTTGAGGAAAATAGATGACACTTGGTTTCCTGCCAGGGTCTTCGTCACTCTCGTAGCTATGATGTCTGGGTAAAAATAGCTCACATGTTTACTTAAAAAATAATGGCCTTGTAAATTTGTGGTTACATTTATCTCAGGTTCGAAGACCGCTCCTCCTAACTAGTGAGGAGGGAGACACCTAGAGTGAAGAACGTGGCCGAGGCGAGGCTGCGGAGAAGTACTGCCGCCGGGCGGCGGGACCACTCACTCTGCCAGAAACTCCGTCCGCTCACCCCAGAAATTTGGGGCGGCTGGACGGGTCCGGCGCCGCTTCCGGACCCGCTCCAGCGCCGCTTCCGGACCAGCTCCTAGCGAGCCGCAGGAACTCGCTCTCCCAGCAGGCCCTGGGCGGTGCGCCTCTCGGCGCGTTCCGGGTCCTATGACAGCTCGGCCCCCCCCCCGCCCCGCCCGCGCCCCACCCGCGCCCCACCCGCAGGCCCACCCACTGGCTCCCGGCTCCTTCCCCGACTCCCGCGAGTTCCAGTCCCGGCTTCCAGCTCCCCAGCCCCGCCCTCAGTCGCGCGCGCTCTCCCTGCCCCGCCCTCGCTCCTTCGCGTGCGCTCCCCACAGCCAATGAGGTTCAGGGCCGCGTGCGCAGATTCAAACGGCGGCTCTTGAGGGAGGCTGGGCGCGAGATTCGGCGGTGTGGACAAAACCCTGCAGGAGACTACGATCCCTGCAAAACTGCTAGCTGCGGGGAGAGGGCGGGGGTCGGCGCCTGTGGCAGAGTCGCGCTGGGGCCGGGGCGGGGAGGCTGAGAAGCGGTGGGAGAGGCCGGCGGAGGGCGGGAGCGCCCCTCCGGATATGTTGGGGGCATCCCTGGCCGGGCCGGGCCGGGGCTAGGAGCGGCGCTGCGGGCCAGGGCCGGGGGCGGGTCGCGGTCCGCCCCCGCTGTCCCTCCGTCGTGCCCTGCCGAGGACTTGCGTTCCGCACTCGGCTGCCTTCGGAGGGAGCGAGGGAAGCGGCTGGAGGGTCAGGGAGAAGGAGCATTCGCCGGAGGCTAGAGGAGGCTGACCCGCGTCCCTGTCCAGCCCGCTCCTATGCGGTACTTGAAGGATGGCGAAGAGGTCGCGCAGGTGGGTGGCACCCCTTTCGCCCAGGCCTGTCGGCGCCTTCTCGGCTCAGATTCTCTTCCTTTCCCGCTGCCCCCTCCCGCCATAAGGCCCTCCCCGGCGAGGGCAGAGGTTTTTCTTCCCGCGGCCGCTTGGCCTCGATGGCCGGAGCGCGCCGCAATGTGTGGAGAGTTGGGGACCAGGGTGTTTGAGACGCGGGGCATAAGAGATGCCCAGGTTGCTCCGTGATTCTCCCCACAGTGCGCGTCCAAACTCCTGTCCTCACGCTGCCACTTCTTGGAGGCAGGTTTCTTGCCAGGTAAGTCGAGCGCTTTTAGGGAGTTCGCTACGCAGAGAAAAGTGCTTGTGTCCTGCCGGGAGGACTTGAAAATGGTGTTCCGGCTACTCTTTTCTGAATGACGGTACAGTCAAAATAGGAACTCCGCGGTGAACCTGGGCGGCCACCCTTCTGCCAACTTGGCTACCTTGAAACGTTGTGGAAAATCCTCTGGGGAATAGCTGAGAGAACCTTTTTGATGTTTTCTGTAATTCCCATACCCATATTCTCAGCTTTATGTATATATGTATATTTTAATATCTTCTACTGGGACCATGCCACATTGTTACTACTAGTAGCTTGATGTTAAAATAAAACAATGTGTTTGATTCACTTAATATTTTGAGTGTCTGTGTTTGGCTCTGACCGTATCTAAGTGTTGCACAGAGGTAAGGCACTTTTTTTGGGGGGGGGGTTGGAAAATGTGCTAGGATGAATTTATGTGTCTAATTACAGCAGCTACTCATAAATTATGTGGAGTAATTGCTTAGATAACAAAAATACAGGGTATCTTCTGATTTTCAGCATTATCAAATAAACCTGAAAAGATGTTTGGCAGACTTTCCAAATATTTTATTTATCTAGATCCACAGCCCCAAAGTCTTAACCAGCGATGTATTTCCTAAGTTGAAATTTAGTAATGGAGGTCATTCACTGCAGATTCCTGCTAAAAATCGGCAGTAACTATACATAATAGTTTTTTGCTTTATTGGTCTGTTAAGCATCTGCTGTGTGCAAGATGCTTCTGCAGAAATCTTTAAGTCCATGTAAGCTTATTTGTTTTGTAATAAATTATAGGACAAACCCTTGAGATGAAATAAATATATACACAGATCACTCTAGAACAGTTTTCAACCTTTGCGCTATTGACATCTTGGACCAGATAATTCTGTGCAATGGGGAGATGTTTAGTGGCATCCCTGGCTTCTACCCAGTAGAGATAGTAACACTCCACTTACCTCAGTCATGACAGTAAAAATGTCTCCAGACATTGCCAAATATCTTTTGGAGGACAAAATCATCCAGGAAAGAACCACCCCTCTAGAACTTCAAGGACCCAGTTAACATCAATCTTCAGAAAAGATAGGTATTTAAAGCTCTTGTAATTATGATTGCTGGAGTACTGGTTTAGGCCTTTCGAATTTTTAAATATAAAAAAATTTAAAAATTATTAAGACGACGAATATGTCAACAAATTTATTAATGTGTGATATTATCTACTTACCAGTATTGGTATTAATCTTATTTGAAACAGTTTCTTGGCTAATTCTGCCATCAGCATTTAGTTAAATTAAAATTATGGGTAGACATGAATGTTTAAATGTCAGACCCTTCTCCTTCCCAGTGGGTTTTCTGTCCGTTTCCTATGTATGAAGTGCATGTTTCATAATAATACACAAAGGAAAAATGACTTAATGTTAGTTTCCCTGTATAAGTTTTTTTATTGACAATCCTGTGACCTTGAAATTTAAATATTAATTGTACTTTTGACATTTATCCCTTGCCAGTTGTATAAGTTAATTTAAACATGATAGAATGATTTAAAGAGTCATAAATCTGGAGTAATTAAGTGTGGTGGGGTGAAGCTACATTCTGCCTGGGAGTATACAGATAGAGGATGTGGGGAGAAAGTGTCATCTCTGAATGATACATCTCTTAAGTCTTCATACATTAATGTGTTGCATACTCTACATTTCTTGCATATGTAAATATGATTTACGTATCTTAGAAGATAGTAGATGCTCTGCTTTGTGCTTCAAAAAACGAGTTAGTAGAGTGTGAATTGTTTTGAAGTAAAAATAGTCATTGGGAAAAATATCTCTTGGCTTTTAGCTAAGTATCTTAATATATTTGAACTCAATTCATAGTTGAAAGGGAAAAGAAATAATTCAGTTACTTCAGGTTGTAATTTGAGATCTCCAGTATACAACCATGTAAGCATTCAAGTGAAAACTATAATTCGCTGTATACAAGTTTTGCCTAAGAGTATAGGCGTAAATCCTGTAATACACGTTTGCTATGTGATCTGGAAAAAAAAAACAAAACAACAAAAAACAAAGAGAAGACTAAGTGTTACCTCAAGTGTGAAACAACTGCAGGATGTTGGTTGTTTTGATCTTTGTTTAAGGTAGCTGTAGTATCTCTCCTCTAGATTTGCATAAAGGAAAAGACTTATTTGTATTGTGACTTTAAATAATTTTACATCCCACTGGGAGTTGTAATGACAATTTACAGGCAATACTAAAATTAATATGTCTTATTAACATATATTTGACTTTTAAGCATATTTATGTATACATAATTAATTTTAGATTTGAAAGTTTTACTCTTTAAAATAAACTTTTATAAAATATTTAGAAATGTATTTACTAGTAATAGATTATTTACACTTGAGATGACCTATGACTACACTAACCTGAAAAGATAAAAGCCAGCTCTTGAAATAGAAGATGTTTTTTTCAGTGGTATGTATGTGTGTGTGTGTGTGTAGGAAGCAATTTTACTGTGTTGTTTCCAGCAAAATGGGTGGGAGTAAAATTGTACTGAAATATGAGAACTGATCTTTTAATCGGTTTTGTCATTAACTGGCAATGTTGTTTTGGGGAAGGAGGTAAACTCTGCCTCAGTTTTTCATCTGGTTAATATACGGAGTTTGGATTTTATGGTTTGTAAGGTAGTTTCTAGCTTTAATATATATATTTGAAGACATTTTATAATCTTTTCTCATTTAAAAGCATATCCATACTAATGAAATATAAATTTTCTCACATTGTTTTTGTTTATGGAATTGCTAGGTAGAACTCTCTTCAGTATTGCTATTAAAAATGATCAAAGGTTATGTAAAGTCCAATTTGTCTTACTATGATAATGCTGGTTTGCAGAATCTAGATTTGGAAATAAAATATTCTTGTCTGCAGTACATCATATTAGCCACTGGGTGGCCGAATTTCACTTTATTAAATCAACCTGGTAAATTTTCATACCTTGAATATGATTGGACTTTAAAAAAACTAAATGGCCAGCTCCTGGTCCTCAAGGTTGTATAATAAAGATGCATTCTTTTTGTCTGTGGTAAAGAATTCAGACCTGAGTTAGTTTGTGATTAAAGATATCAAGTTGATGCAATTTTACTAGAGCAAATTTTATAAAACTATTTCTTTTAGAATACAAATTTTTAAAAAATTTCAGTTTCCTCCTTGGACTACTTCATTTACTGGTTTTAGGTGAGATAATTGTCCTCTAAAATTGAACTGCTAAATGTTCTATCTTAATAATATCACGTGAATTATTTTATCAAGTGTGTATTATTTCACAGACAGTCAAAACTATCATGTCCTGTTAGCTTGCACCCCAATGTAAAGTTACTCTTGACTATTTTCCTGGCCTAATGAGTTATACAGTTTATGTGTGTGCTTCCTTTCACTGTTTCATAATCACCCTAATCACTTTAATTCACAATCTATGGCTGGGCGCAGTGGCTCACGCCTGTAATCCCAGCACTTTGGGAGGCTGAGGTGGGCAAATCACTAGGTAAGGAGTTCGAGCCCAGCCTGGCCAACATGGTGAAACCCTGTCTCTACTAAAAATACAAAAATTAGCCAGGCGTGGTGGTGGGCACTTGTAATCTCAACTACTTGGGAGGCTGAGACAGGAGAATTGCTTGAACCCGGAAGGCGGAGGTTGTGGTGAGCCAAGATTGCACCATTGCACTGCACTCCAGCCTGGGCAGCAGAGCGAGACTCCATCTCAAACACCAACACACACACACACACACACACACACACAAAAAAAAAAATCTATGAAACTGTTTCCATTTGAATATAGTAGTTTGGTTATGTATTAGACATTTGCCAAATAGATATTTTCTTTGACTTAAGAAAACTGGCAGAATCATTCTGGAAACCAAGTCCTGGGCTGGAGAGTCAAAAGAACTAAATTAATCTGTTATTGCTTTGTGACTAGAGAAATAATATTTTCTTTTGCTGTCTTCTAGATAGTTACACTAGGCTAGAAATGGTTGATTAAACTACGTAGTAGGAAGCCGATTTTATTAAATTTTACATATTATCAGCATTGATTGCTTTAATACAGAAATATCAAAAGATTATATAAAAGTAGACAAATAGAGGAGATCCATTTTTATGGTGTCTAACCATTTTTCAGTGATGGGATGTTTTTGTTGTTAAATGGTGAAAGTGGAATATTGGTGAGGTGATTTGTGGGGTTTTATCCTTTCCTCGGTTTCTTTGCAAATTATGGACATTCTCAGGCATCTTTCTTTGTAGCTAGTGATGTTGATACATTTCTAGGATCTTTTTTTTGGTCACATGTATTTGAAAGTTAACATTGTCTTTTCAATACTCATTTAAATATGTGTAGAAATAACTTGATGCCAAAACTAAGAAGTAGGTAGACTCTAGGAAATTCCCAGTGGTAGAGAGATAATTCTAGGAATTCTACTTGCTCCTTCACACTTAACCACTCAGAAAGCCCAGCTTACTGAACATTGGATGGGCCATATAACTCAGTGTCTCAAACTGATGACCACGTTGAAATGCAAAACAGAGAATGAAACCTCATGTAGAAATAGAAATTTCTCACAATAAAGTATGTGGGTAAAAAATAAGGGGCAAAATTATATGGTTAAAATGAACGAGTTTTTAGGAAAATTACTCCTTGGAAAGTAGTCTTTTAGACCAAAATAACGTTTTTGGACTTACATCCTTAAAATATTTTGTAAGAACCTTAAAGTGCATTTCATAAATGGGATGTATATAGTTTTGTGAATACTCAAGATTTATATGGGCAAATTCCCAAGGTAAAAATTGTTTTGACTTAGAAGTAATCTGTATTTTAAAGCAGTCTCAAATATGCTGTTATGAAATTTTGGGGATCTGAAGAAAGGGAGGAGAAGCAAGAGACCCTGTGAAAAGCATGCCTGAGGGCTACTTGGGGTGTCAGGAAGTGGTAATGTTGCTGGTGGCATTTCTAAGAAAGGTTAGACAGTACGGTAGATAACTTAAAACAACCTTTTCTATGCTGAATATTTTAAAATGTTTGTTTCAGCAGGTTCTGCTTCTTAAAATTCTACCATTTGGAGGTGTTTTTTGGATTTTGAAAGTCTTTTTTTGACAAATGAGAATGCCTTTTACCTCTTCCTAGAGGTATTTTTATTTGTTAAAAAGTTTTCTTTCTCAGATCCACTTTGAGATCATGTGTATTGAGGAAGGTGGAAGTTTTGGTTGGGTTGGAAAGAAGTGAGATAATTTTGGAATATAGAGCACTTGGTTGAGCTGGAAGTTAAGGGAAGATTGTTCATTAGTTTTACAAATATTTGAGTGGCAGGTACTGTGCTGGGTCCTGAGAGATGAACATCATAGACATGGTCTGCACTCATGAGCTTACTTTTTGGATGGGGAGGTTGGCAAATGTGATAAACATTAAAAAGAAGGGGCCAGGCGTGGTGGCTCACACCTATAATCCCAGAACTCTGGGAGGCCAAGGCAGGTGGATCACAAGGTCAAGAGATCGAGACCATCCTGGCAAACATGGTGAAACCTCGTCTCTACTAAAAATACAAAAATTAGCTGGGTGTGGTGGTGCACACCTGTAGTCCCAGCTACTCGAGAGGCTAAGGCAGGAGAATTGCTTGAACCTGGGAGGCGGAGGTTGCAGTGAGCTGAGATGGCACCACTGCACTCCAACCTGGCAACAGAGTGAGACTTGCTCTCAAAAAAAAAAAAAAAAAAAAAAAAAAGGGTAGGGGTCCCAGTACAAACAGATAGGACACAAAGCAACACGGTGGTGTTTTATCTGATTCAGTAGCTTTTTAGAAATTTATGAAGTCATTGAATCCTGAAACATGTTGAATTTAACAATTTAATATTGGCCAATCAGATGATATTTCTGATAGCTGAAAATGGCTGAACGTATCAGGTATTTTCTTTTTTTTTTCTTCACATCTCCTTCTTGAATTAATGTATCAGGTATTTTCTTTAATCAAGCCTCTGTAAGGTGTGTGTGTGTGTGTGTGTGTGTGTGTGTATATATATACACACACACACACACACACACACACATATACATATATAAAACATAGTTTAATAAAACAGCCATACAGCCATACGTGGGCTGGACATGGCAGCTCACACCTGTAATCCCAACACTTTGGGAGGACAAGGTGGGCAAATTACCTGAGGTCAGGAGTTTGAGACCAGCCTGGCCAACGTAGTGAAACCCTGTCTCTACTTAAAAAGAAGATAAATTAGCCGGGCATGATGGCAGTTACCCGTAATTCTTTCTACTCAGGAGGCTAAGGCAGGAGAATCGCTTGAACTGAGGAGGCAGAGGTTGCAGTGAGCCAAGTACCACAATGTCTGGTACTTAGAAAGTTTTAAATAAATGTTAGACTATGTTACTTTCAGATGCCATGACTTTATTGAGTCCACTGCCTACTCAGAATCCTCTAATTCAGTTTGTTTGTTTATTATTTATTTATTGAGACAGAGTCTTGCTCTGGAGTCTTGCCCATGCTGGAGTACAATGGTGTGATATCGGCTCATTGTAACCTCTGCCTCCTGGGTTCAAGTGATTCTCCCACCCCAGCCTCCTAAGTAGCTAGGATTACAGGCACCCACCATCACACCCAGCTAATTTTTGTATTTTTAGTAGAGATGGGGTTTCACCATGTTGGTCAGGCTGGTCTTAAATTCCTGACCTCAGGTGATCCGCCCGCCTTGGCTCCTAAAGTGCCAATATTAACAGGCATGAGCCACCGTATCTGGCCTTCTAATTCAGTTTATCATTAAGACTTGCCCTTTTTTATGGGACTTTATTCTTTAAAATAGCTTTTTGTTTTTTTACCCCATCAAAACTCAGGTTCTGACTTTGGCTCCTTCCTCACTTTATTAATTTTCCTTGGGTCATCCTGTGGCCTCAGCTATTCTTTGTATGCTGGTGATTGCCAAAACTGCATTTCTACCCTAGACCTTGTTTCTGAGCAAGTCCATGTGCTCTTTTGGCTTGCTAGATCTGCTCTGCCCAATAGAATAGCCACTAGCCACATGTGGCTATTGAGCTCTTAAACTGTGGGTAGTCTGAATTGTGATGTACTCTAACTGCAAAATACACACCAGATTTTGAAGACTTTAGTAAGAAAAACTATGTATAAACATTTTATTTATACTTTTTTATATTGATTGCATGTTGAAATGATTATTTTTTGATATACTGAGTTAAAGAATATTGACTATTAAAGTACATTTCACCTATTTCTCTTTTTTTAAAAAATGTGGCTACTAGAAAATTACATATGTGGCTTGCATTATGTTTCTGTTGGGAAGTACTGTTCCAGACATATTCACCTGTGTATTTTTGAAGTACCTTGAAAACAGCTAGTCCTAAACTATACATATTTTCCCCATTTTCTTCTCCTTCCCAAAGTTCTGTTTCTCCTTCTATTGTTTTCCATAGTAAATAGCTCTACTTATGTTTTCAAAGCCAGAAACTTTGGAGTCATCCTTAATTCCTCCTTCTTCCATGTCGCTCATCTATCAGTTGCAAAATCCTTTTGTTTCTGCTTTTTAAATATCTCTCAGTTTCATATATTTCTTTCCATTCCTGCTGTCATTCCCTTGGTGGATCTATTTTATGACTTCTGGATTTTTGTCATGTTTACCTCTCTTCTACTCAAGGATATAAAAAGTAGACTTCTTTTCTATTTTCTTATAGTTCTATTATGGTTTTATTTAAAAAATGTAATTAATTGCTTCACTCCAATTTATTTTATTGTAAAGTAGGACTCCATCTTTTTTCTTTTTTAAATTTGAAACAGAGGCTCACTCTGTTTCCCAGGCTGGAGTGCAGTGGTTCAATCTTGGCTCACTGCAACCTCTGTCTCCTGGGTGCAAAAAGTTCTCCTGCCTTAGCCTCCCAAGTAGCTGAGATTACAGGTATGTGCCACCACACCCAGCTAATTTCTATTCTGAATGTTCTGTTCTGTTCCATTTATCTGTGTGTTTGTTCATGTGGCAGTACCATTCTGTTTTATTTATTGTTTCTCTACAGTATATTTTGATATTGGGTAGTGATAATTCTCAATTATTATTTTTAAACACTTTTCCTGCCATTCTTCTTGATTTGTTTCATATGAATTGTAGATTCAGCTTGTCTAGTTCCCTCCCAGAATCTACTGATATAGATTAATTTAATTTAATTTAAATTTATGAATTAATTTAGGGAGAATGGACATCTCCCTAAATTAGAGAATGGGCATCTCTATAATATTGTTTTCTTATTAAAGAATGTGGTCAGGAGGCTGGGTGTGGTGGTACATGCCTGTAATCCCAGGTGTGGGATTTGGGAGGCTGAGGCAGGAGGATCACTTGAGCTGAGGAGTTCAAGACCAGCCTTGGGGGTGGAGCAACATGGCAAAACCCCCCATCTCTACAAAAAATAGAAAAAGTTAGCTAGGCGTGATGGTGCATGTCTGTAGTTCCAGCTACTCAGGCGACTGAGGTGGGAGGATTGCCTGAGCCTGGGAGTTCAAGGCTACAATGACCTGTGATTGTGCCACTGCACTCCAGCCTGGGCGAGAACAAGCCAAGACCCTGTCTGAAAAAACAAAGAATTTCAGAATGTTCTTCCATTTGTTCAAGACTTCTGTGTCTCACAATGGTGTCTTGTCACTTACTGTACCTTTATCTTGTATGTTAAAATTATTTTTAGATGCTTTTGTTGGTATTGTTAATTGGATCACTTCTATTGTGTCTTTTAACTGGCTGTGGTTTGTATTTTACCATTACCATTTGTTGGGCCCCAATAATTTCTTGCTTGGGTTATTGAGAAGATTACAAATTGGTTTTTCTTTTTCAATTTCGTCACATTCTTGTCATTGATTTTTCTAAAACACAAGATATTTGTCTTTTGCTGCATTATTTAAAGTTCTTTAACTCTTTAGAATAAAGGTCAAAGAATAAAGGTCAAATTCCTTAACAGGACGTACAGGGTTTTGATTTTTCCCATAGTGGCATATCCAGCCTCATGTGTCAGTAAGAAATATAGCTCCACCCCACCCCATTGTATGATTCTTAATTTTTTATACTTTGAATCATCTCATTGTGAATATATCTTTCAGTCTGTGTGACTTCTTTTCTTTTTTTGTTTGTTTTGTTTTGTTTCAAGACGGAGTCTTGCTCTGTCGCCCAGGCTGGAGTGCAGTGGCTTGATCTTGGCTCACTGCAACCTCCACCTCCTGGTTTCAAGGAATTCTGCTGCCTCGGTCTCCTGAGCAGCTAGGATTACAGGCATGCACCAACATGCCCAGCGAATTTTTGTATTTTTTTTAAGTAGAGATGGGGTTTCACCATGTTGGCCAGGCTGGTCTCAAACTCCTGACCTTGTGATCTGCCCACCTCGGCCTCCCAAAGTGCTGGGATTACAGGCGTGAACCACCACGCCCAGCCCATCTGTGTGACAGGTTCAATGATTGAATTTACAAGTTTAAATAAAATTCTTGATTTCACAAATTTTTTTTTTTTAGTGAGGATGAGGATGATGACCTTCAGTATGCTGATCATGATTATGAAGTACCACAACAGAAAGGACTGAAGAAACTCTGGAACAGAGTAAAATGGACAAGGGATGAGGTAATTATCTGACAAAGTTTTCTAGTTTCTTAGATGTATTTATTAATACTACTGTAGTTATATGGCCGGGTGTGGTGGCTCATGCCTGTAATTCCAGCACTTTGGGAGGCTGAGAGGGGTGGATAACTTGAGGTTAGGAGTTCAAGACCAGTCTAGCCAACATGAAACCCGTCTCTACTAAAAAGTTAGCCTGGTGTGGTGGTGCATGTTTGTGATCCTGGCTACTTGGGAGGCTGAGGTGGGAAGATTGAACCCAGGAGGTGGAGGGTTGCAGTGAGCCGAGATCGCGCCACTGCACTCCACCCTGGGTGACAGAGCGAGACTCTGTCTCAAGAAAAAAAAATACTACTGTAGTGATGAAATAGATTTAAAAACAAAATATGAGATAAGGGATGCATCAATTAACTGTACATTCTTCATTCTTTTTCTTCAACCAGAGACTTGAATAATGGGTGACATTGGGACTTACAGAAACAGTGTAATAAATGGAAGAATTTGTATTATAGTGGGTGGCTTTAGTTCTTCTATGGTTAACAGATATTTTTTAACAGAATTGGAGAGTTATCTATGTTTAGGGATAGATGAAAACGATGGGGAAAAGCTTTCTAATTTTCATACTATTTTAATAGGACGATAAATTAAAGAAGTTGGTTGAACAACATGGAACTGATGATTGGACTCTAATTGCTAGTCATCTTCAAGTAAGTGAAATATTAAATTATATTTCTAACGTGGCTGGTTAAGGCATTGGGTTAAATTGACTGTTTTTCAAAAATGTGTCTACGTGTATTTTAATTTTAGGTTTCCTTCCTAAAAAAATCCCTGTTTTTTGGTCTGCCTGTAGTTGGTTGCTAATGGCTTAGAGAATCTGATTTTCTAGTAATGTGTTCATCCAGGGACCTAAAAGATTATTAACTTTAAAACAAAAATGATAACAAATTTATGTGGGACCTTATAAATATTTGCTAATACACATTAAAACATTTTGTGAGAAATATATTGAGATATTTGATAGCTAACCAAAAAAAAAAAAAAAAGAAAAAACCAGAAAATCCCTATCAAAAAAAGCTTATCACCTGAGGCTTACATTTTAAAATGTTGATGATTTTAAAAACTATTATGCCTATTGTTTACCATACTACTATTCACCTGCTATTTGTTATATAATTTTATAATTTATGAAATGTTTTCACATATACTCTTATTTGTTTCCTTAATACACTGTGAGAAGTAAGGCAAAATATTCATATTTGAATTTCAATATTGACTCCTTTGGGGTTCAGAAACCATGTTAACTGTGTTTTCTCTATATTGTCGTATGTCTTTCAACATAACCCAAAAATTGAGATCAGGTAATGGAAAGAACATAAATTTTGGAGTCAGTTTGAATTGTGTTTAAATGTCAGCTCTACAAGCATAGAATTATTTAGCCTCTTTGATTGTCACCTTCTTTATCTATAATATCTAGATAATCATACTTGTTTCTGTAATATGGTTGTGTAGAATTAGAAATAACATATAGGATGTTTGGCACAATTCCCAATATTTAGCAGGTGTTCAATAAATGGAAGCTAGATTAGAAAAGTTATTTACATTAGCATTAACAGAGAACTGCTACAAGAATATACAGGAACAACCTGATTATTTTGAAGAAAGTGACAACCTTTAAATGGATCAGCATTGATATACAGAAGCCATGAATGAAGCTGAGTTTGAATAATAATAAATTTAAGTACATTGGGCAAAAGAGCCATTGGTAGACAAAACATTTGTATCTATCCCTTTATATGTTTCTAGATTTTCTGTTATCTTGTGTATGAACTAACAATTTTGTCAACTGTGAATCACTAATAAAGTCTTAGTTGTCATTATCCTTGTAGAGTTACCAGATTCTGAACTGACTAAAATAAGGTTTCATTTATTGTTTTTGGAGTTTGAGATGTTTCTACCCAGATACTGCATAGGTTTTCTTATTCTGGTGAATTCATTTTCTTTTTAAATGTCAACACTTAACAAATTTAATTGAAATGTAACATGCATCTTCTATATAGACTGTGTAATGTTTTCTTAATAACTTGGAGTAATCATTTATAACATCCTCTTGACATGCAGTAATATAGTAATGCCTTTACGTTTTTTTAAAACTGTATAGTTAGGTACTGCTGTACTGTGTGAATCTAGACTGATAGGCTATTTGAGTTCTTATGTCAGCTTTGTATAGTTTTCTGTCCACTGCTTTTTATTCCTCAGTTATAAATCCATTTCTTTTTGGCAATTATCTGTGTTTTATCTTTGCTGCTTGCTGTATTATAAGGCATAGTGTAAAGAGACGTACTTTAATTTTAAATAAATTGTTTTTATTTGTAGTCTAAGCCTTGTTGACTACTGTAATTAAGAAAAAAACATAAGGTGGCTCACACCTTTTAATCCCAGCACTTTGGGAGGCCGAGGTGGGTGAATCACAAGGTCAAGAGATCGAGATCATCCTGGCCAACATGGTGAAACCCTGTCTAAAAATACAAAAATTAGCTGGGTGTGGTTGGCACGTGCCTGTAGTCCCAGCTACTTGGGAGGCTGAAGCAGGAAAATCGCTTAAACCCAGGAGGCAGAGCTTGCAGTGAGCCGAGATAGCACCACTGCACTCCAGCCTGGCGACAAGAGTCAGACTCCATCTCCCAAAAAAAAATCCCCCAAAAAAACAAACCGAAACATAATTGGGACACAGACATGTAAAGTAAATGTTACATGTTTAAAGAATGCTATTGAATATACTATTCTTGAAGTCTTTGTTCTAAGGATGTAAGATGTGAATTCGGGCTGACTTGCTTTCTGGAAGACAGAATAACAGAGTCATCTAAATTGTTTCAGAATCGCTCTGATTTTCAATGCCAGCATCGATGGCAGAAAGTTTTAAATCCCGAATTGATAAAGGGTCCTTGGACTAAAGAAGAAGATCAGAGGGTAACGTGTTCATATTCTTTATGTTCACTATGTAGGTAGATGAGCTTTTTTCTTCCTACTGTGTTGTTTTGACATGTGAAGTATATGTTTAAGTCACTTTGATTTTGTTCTCTGGGGGATACTTGCATGAGAATTGTATGTTAAGTGTCTTGAAATGTTGTTGGGTTTTTTTTAAAATTGAGTGAAACCAAGTATAACATATAGCCTTTTCTTCCTGAGAGTTTGGTTTGCAGAAGGAAAAATACTTGCTGTAAGGTTACCTTGTTTAGAGCTCAGTTTCACAATTATTAGGGTATAGTTTCTTGTCAAAAATCTAACGTTTTAAAACAGATTTTCATTTTTTTTTACATCTAATAACTTGATATGCACAGAAATCATTCTTAATTTTCTCTCTTGACCTATAATGAGCCCCAGGATTAGACAGATGTCAGAGCACTATGTTTCCAAAGGTTTTGTGATTTAAAAACCAAGGTCATTGTTTGTCCTCTAAAGCTGGAGATGAATAGAAGCGTTTCTGCACTTCACTAGGAATTGCTCTTTAGTTCATGCCCTTTAAGTCAAAAATTGCTAATGCAGTTGGAGAATTAGAGCATCCTTACTTCTGCTTTATTTGCTATTCTTATTTAACAAACTTTATTTTGTTATTGTTTTAATTTTTTAAATAAATAGAGATGGAATCTCGCTATGTTGTCCAGGCTGGTCTTGAACTCCTGGGCTCAAGCAATCCACTCATCTTGGTGACTCAAAATGCTGGGATTACAGGCGTGAGCCACTGCGCCCAGCCAGAACAAACTTTAAAGTTACTTAACCTAGACTGATCTGATTTACTTGATGGCGACTCATAAATTTTAAAATGTGTGATCTTGTTTAAAAATACATTTACCAAAGCCTAAAATTTTATTTTTAAAATATAGTAAATAGATACATATAGTGAAAATATCAACATATATTAAACTTAGTCTACCAGTATAAAATTGTTTATGAGGTGATATTTGACATAGGGCAGTGAGGTAAAGTGGGCTGGAATAACTGTTCTTGGAATTTTAGGTAAAATAAAAACAAATGTAAAATGTGGAAAAAAGAATGTGTAATCTATATCTTTTCACTTTGAGAAAGGAAGAAATGACGCCAGTAACTTGGTAGAGTCTGCTTCCAAATTGTTTTTTTGGTTTTTGTTTTTGGCTTTGTGCTAAAGCTTTTTTTTTTCTAAGATGGAAGAATAGAAAATGCACAAGTTTCAACATTTTTACTGTTATTTCAAATTAATATCGTGTGAAGGCAATTTAATGTCAAGCGTCTTTATTTAGCCCCTTGGATTTTTAGATGAGTTTGGAATAAGTTTTTGAAGTTGGCAAATGCTAGAGGGCTATTTATTAGTAAAATTTTTTTTTAATACAAATTGTAGTTGTGGCTTGGATTTAATGCATTTATTTAAAATGATATTCTTAAATTGTGATTTAAAATTCTTTCAAGGTAATGCTTTTTTAAACTTTGTTTTTCTGTTTCTTAGGTTATTGAATTAGTTCAGAAATATGGACCAAAAAGATGGTCTTTAATTGCAAAACATTTAAAAGGAAGAATAGGCAAGCAGTGTAGAGAAAGATGGCATAATCATCTGAATCCTGAGGTAAAGAAATCTTCCTGGACAGAAGAGGAGGACAGGATCATCTATGAAGCACATAAGCGGTTGGGAAATCGCTGGGCAGAGATTGCCAAACTCCTTCCAGGAAGGTGCTTATATAAATGTATATATATTTTTCTGTACTTAAACATGATCTTTGTTGCCATACTATTAAATACATTTTCAAGTACCCCACAACTTTTATTTTTATTCATAATTAAAATGTAGGCTACATAACATAAGCAACCTTTTGGGACCATTTGTACTAAAGTCTGTGGTAAGGGGTATGATTACTTTTTAAATGAATTATTTTATGGCAATAATTTGTACAATAAAATGATAGATTTTAGATTATATAAACATTTAATATACTCCTAAAATCATGTTGACATATCAATGCCAATCAAGTAGACCCCCTTTGTATAAACTCTGTTGGAACAGAATCTAAATCTAAGATTTCTTTCATACTGGGTTCTGTACGTAAGACCAGGAATAATATGCTAGCTGCAGTAAACTGCTGTGCAAGTATGTTAGGGAAAATTTAATCTTAATTATGGTATGATCTAAACCATGGAAGTAGTATATATATCCATGCGGCTAAAATACAAAGTTTTCCTCAGAGGCCGTAATGTGCTAAGTACATTCTACATTGTACTCATTCATGTGTTTTCTAATAGTGTTTAGTATACCAGACCAAGAACCTTGTGAAAATCCATACCTTACACAGAAGTTATGCATTTGTCTTTTATTGCTATAATCTCTATCTGTATAGTACTTTATAGTGTAAAGTGCTTTTATATATATTCTTAATCTTTGTAGACTTGGAAAGTATACAGAGCAAACATTGCTATCATTTTATAGATATTAAGGCACAGTGTTTAATTTTTTATCTAAGTTATTAAACCAGGTCTAGATGCTTTTAATCTCTTGTACATCTTTTTACTTTCCATATAACCTAGCTTAGTGCCTTATATTTACTGAAAACCTACTTTATGTGTGTATATTTTATGAAAGATGAAATTTATACTATAGCTATAGGTTAAAGATTTACATTTTTATAAAGGGAACCTTAGATAAGAAGGGAGCTAATGAGTTCTTTCTTACCATTAATACTTTGTTCTAATAAGTGAAAAAGAATACTGGGATTCTTTATTTTGTGATTTGCTTACATGATTATGTTTGTTCCTGTCTTAAGGCCGTGGCCCTTGCTATACCCTTTATCTGGAATGTTCTTTTTTCTTTCTGTTCTTGTATGGCTGGTTTGTTCTAACCAAACCAAAATGACCCCATTACCCACTTTTCTTATCCTACTTTCTTTGCATTGTACTGATATTTTTCTTGTTTTTCTATTTTTCCTTCCATCCCCACTCCCACGCTTCCAAGGAGAGTGTAAGCTCCATGAGAGCAGCAACCTGCTTTGCCTTATTTACTGCACTGTCTCTGGTGCTTAGAACTATGCCTGACATATTCACATACAGTTTATCTTTTGAATTTTAAAAAAGTTCCTATCTTCCTGAGTAGAAACTCCAGAAGAAAAATTAAGAAAAAATGTATATAATTTAACCAGTGTAAAAATTTGTTTTAAGCATTTTGTACAAGTTACACAGTGTTGAAATCTGTGGAATCTTTTTTTCTTTCTAAATGGTACTTTGCATTTCTTAGGACTGATAATTCTATCAAAAATCATTGGAATTCTACTATGCGAAGAAAAGTGGAACAGGAGGGCTATTTACAAGATGGAATAAAATCAGAACGATCTTCATCTAAACTTCAACACAAACCTTGTGCAGCTATGGACCATTTGCAAACCCAGAATCAGTTTTACATACCTGTTCAGGCACATACTTTTAATACTTTTATTATTTAAAAAAATTTTTTAAGTTGCTATATGGGAAGGTGTTTAGTTTCTTAATAGGACAAGTACAATGTATATTAAGGGGTAAATAGACATTTAAATTTCCAAACTGAAAAATAATATGTGTAACTTTGATTTATAAGTATTTTGGGAACAAATATATGTAACTTTTACATTAAGAAACTATGTATATTTCCTAATACTCTGATTCTTTGAATCTTCATTTATGATTCAAAGCTAATGGTCATCTGTGATTCAACATTTTATTGTACTTTCCATTTTAAAAGTTTTGATGTAATTATAGTATTGCTTATCTCTAAGAGGTAGATATATATAAAATGGCTTAAAGGAGAAAGTAGCAAAAAATAAATAACTCATTAACGCCCAGCTAATTTTGGAGGTATGGTAATTAATTGGTCTTGCTGGCATTCAGCTTTGCTTTTCCCCCTAATAACTAATCACTTGGATAATTTTAGTCTTTGTTTAGATGATTCATTAAAGTAGATAGTAGATAAGCTCAAAATGGGGCAAGCTCTATGTTGTCGCTTACAGTGCATTTTTCTACTTGGAAGAAATTAGTGTAGGAGTCTTCATGGGGTTTGTTTTACATTTCCCTGTCTGCCTGTCTGTTATGCCATTTTTCACGATGAGCAATTCTTGGTTCTTGTCACATAAATTGTAAAGATTAAGTCAGGACTTAGTAGTTATCTACAAAAGATAAAATGTGGCAAGATGTTAAAAATCTGTGCTTACTATGCCTCAGATTTGATTTTTAACATTTGTAGACATTATTAAATTTTCTTAGGTATCATTTTAAAAGAACCACTTAGAGTAATGACATTTTCATTAACAATAGGAAAACATGTGAAGACAGTATCAATACCTTAAGGCTTTAATTATGTTTCTTTACATTTTTCTTTAGAGTCTAGATTTCAGCAGCATAAACGGAGACATTCTGCTTCTGTCTTAGAACGCTTATCATTTAAATTTATTTTTTTTAACTTGTAGAAAGATAATACTTGAGACCAACAGAGTGTTTAACAGTCTTAATCTAAATATGTTGGAAAGATGAGGATATTTCTTGTACTATAAGAATTGTTTCCTTTTTAATTTAAAAAGATATATGCATTATTTAATTAAACTAATAAGATAATTTTATTATGCGTGTGCCTTGATAAAAAATAAATGGGTTTGAAATACTGTCACAGATTTTCATGAAAAGTTTGAGAAAATAAGTTTCTAATTAGTGTTACCAAGTTGAGCGATGTGATACTAATTGAGTATTATAAAAGTTAAGTTCTATGTTATAAGTTATGTATAATGATTCTGTATTATATAGTGATTTAGGAAGACCATTATGGAAAGCTGACAATTTTGTATTTATATTTTTTGATTTTAAGGCTTTTTTTTTTTTTTTTTTTGAGACAGGCTCTCTCTGTTGCTAGGCTGAAGTGCAGTGGTGCACACACAGCTCACTGTAGCCTCATCTCCTGGGCTTACGTGATCCTCCTGCTTCATCCCTCTGAGTAGCATGCTCCACTATAGGCATGCTCCACTTTGCCCAGCTAATTTTTTAATTTTTTGTAGAGACAGGATCTTGCCATGTTGCCCGGGTTGGTCTCAGACTCCTGGGCTCAGGTGATCCTTCCACCTCAGCCTGCCAAAGTGCTGGGGTTACAGAGGTGGGCCACTGCACCTGGCCCCGATTTTAAGGTTTTAAAAATACTTTCTCTCATATTTCTTTCCACTACTGCTTAGTAAATTTATATGTATCTTCAAAATTCTTATTACAGATGTTTTAGAAAAGAAGCAGAATGACTTAGCGTATCATCAGTGTATCTATTAAAAGTCTATGACTGATTCTGATCATTTTTCTAAGACAAGTAATAGAAGAAGTCTTTGGCATGGGGTGGTGATAAGAGTAGGAGATATGAACATTGAAAAACTTGCTTCAGTCTCTGTCCCTGTGAGTGCTTCATTCATATGGACACATAGGAACACAATTACTTTGTTTTCTCTGGGAAATAGAGCAACCCTTCTAATAGTAGATGTTTAAATGTATTTGGTGAGTATCAGATTTAATAAACTGGCCGATAAATCTAGGCTAAGTAATTCTCATGTTTCATCTGAGCAAAAAGTCTTTTCTAAGTGTTATAACTTTTTTTTTTTTTGAGACAACAGTTTCGTTCTTGTTGCCCAGGCTGGAGTGCAATGCACATTTTTGACTCACTGTAACCTTCACCTCTCGGGTTCAAGTGATTCTCCTGCCTCAGCCTCCCAAGTAGCTGGGATTACAGGCACCCAACACCACGCCCAGCTAATTTTTTTGTATTTTTAGTAGGGACGGAGTTAGGGTTAGGGTTAGGAATGGAGATATAGTTATTATTTAATAGATAAAGTATTATAGGTATAAAATTTCAAAATTAATACAGGTACTTTCTAAGTTTTTTATGTTGACACTATGTAAAAAGTTTTTGTCATTTGCTTGAGATTTTAAACATTTATATAGCATTATATGTATGATAATAATGCATTAATTACTTTTTAGATCCCTGGGTATCAGTATGTGTCACCTGAAGGCAATTGTATAGAACATGTTCAGACTACTTCTGCCTTTATTCAGGTAACTTTTATTTATAACAAACACCAAAGGAAATGTGTTCAGTCATATTTTTTTAAAGCCTAGTAGTACCTGTTTCTTCATCTATTAAACTAGGATAAAAGTAATACTATGTGTCCTACTTAGAGTACTGTAACATTAAAGGAGAAAGTGTGTAAGTGGGTTTGAAGAAATATAAACTGTACAAATACAAGATGATTGACAACACCAGTATGGTAGTCCTTTCATTCTTCCAAGGTAAAGGATTCAAATTGTGAATGGACATATTTTTGCTAAATTGTATAGCATGTATGTATTAATATTTAAAAATCTAAAATATTCCAGGCATACATTTCAGCTGATATAGATGATGCAACATGTTTTTTAATGCATTTAAATTTTCCCAAATCTCTTCTGATAAGTTGAAAATATTTATCAGCACCTCTTTAGATAACAGAGGGATTGTGATAATGAGCATTTAGTATTTAGTAGCATTAAGCTTTATTAGAAAAAATATATTTCATGTTGCATAGAAGAAAATAAAAATGAGAACACTGATAATAATAAAACAATTATGTAAGTAGCCTGTTTTTCTCTTTTGTTTAACTTATTTTAGCAACCCTTCATTGATGAAGATCCTGATAAGGAAAAAAAAATAAAGGAACTTGAGTTGCTTCTTATGTCAGCTGAGAATGAAGTTAGAAGAAAGCGAATTCCATCAGTAAGAAATAAGCTTAAGTGTTATTTATATTGTTAGAATCCTTCATATATGCTTTTTGTAATTTTTATTAGCTAGAAAGCATGTTCAGAATGACTGCAGATTTTAATATGGAGTAAAAATAGTTTTTTTAAAATTTGCAACTTTGAGGTTGCCTGATTTTGTTTTTCTTTTTGAGACAGCGTCTTGCTCTGTTGCCCAGGCTGAAGTGCAGTGGTGTAATCACTGCTCACAGAAGCCTTGACCTCCTGGGCTCAAATGATGCTCCCATGTCAGCCTCTCAAGTAGCCAGGACTACAAGTGCATGCCACCATGCCTGACACATTTTTGTATTTTTGTCTGTTTGTTTTGTAGAGATGGGATTTTGCCACGTTGCTCAGGCTGGTATCAAACTCCTGGGCTTAAGTGATTGTCCTGACGTGGCTTCCCAAAGTGCTATGATTATAGGTGTGAGCCACTGTGCCTGGCCCAAGGTTGCCTGATTTTGATATGTGTTTCTTTGAGCATAATTTACTATGTTCTTGAGTCATAAATGCAAAGTGGATGTAAAGTAAAATCTTATATGTATATAATATATATATTTGTGAAAATTGTGTGTGTTTAGATTAGGCTTTGGCTTTATTTTAGACATTCCATGTAATGATGGCTTTAATTGTTTTTAAAGAAAAGCTTAAAAAATAAAGAATTGAATAGATGTAGAGGGATTTATGAGCTCCATAATTACTTTGACTCTCTTAGAATATTTTTTCATATTTACTAGATTTAGAATATGAGTTCAGTAAATTAGAAAAAGTAATAACACTAAAAATATATGGAAAAAGGAACATTTAGATTTTATGCTCTCTAAACAACTCTTCTAAAAGAAGAAATTTTATATAGATATTGGGTTTTGGTTACTACATGTAAAAACTATTGTCTAAGATTTGGTTGATGAGAATAATTATGAGTGTTAAATTAGGAACAAAGGTAATCATTTTAGTAGAATTAAGCAGATTATGCTAGATTGGTTAAAAGAAAGATACAAGTTTATACTTAAATGACTTTTCTTAGGTTTTTAAATTAAAATTTTTAAATTGGGAAATAATTGTACATATTCATGGGGTACATAGTGATGTTTCCATACATGGAGTGTATATTGACCAGATCGTGGGAATTAGCATATCCGTCATCTCAAATACTTATAATTTCTCTGTCTTGGGAACATTCAATATCCCCCTTCTAACTATCTGAAACTATTTAATATTGTTAATTATAATCATTCTCCAGTGATAGAGAACACTAGAACTTGTTCCTTCTACCTAGCTTTTTATATCCTTTAACACATACTTCCGTGTCCCTCCCTTCACCCTACCCTTCCTTTAAATAACACTTTAAAAAATTTAAAATAATCCCTTGAGCCTTTTTTAAATTTTAAAAATTTAAAATAGTCTCACTCAGCCAACCTGGAGTGCAGTGGTGCAATCTTGGCTCTACAAAAAGTTTTTTTTTTTTTAATTAGCTAAGTGTGGTGGTGCACACCTGTGGTCTGAGCTACGCAGGAGTCTCCTGGGTAATGCTTGGCTAATTTTTAATATTTTTTTAGTAGAGATGGGGTTTTACCGTGTCGACCATGCTAGTCTTGAACACCTAACCTCATGTGATCTGCCCACCTTAACCTCCCAAAGTACTGGGATTAAAGGCATGAACCACCATTCCTGGCCCCTTTTTACATTTAGAAAAGGGATGGTTTGTTTTTGGTTTGGGGCTGAATGAGAGGGCAATACGTTGAGAGTGACTGGGAACTCAGGCAAAATTACTAAGAAGATAACCTGAGATCTTGAAATAGTATTATGAGGCAATGGTGATGTCTTTGTACTAACGAGGATATTAATAAAAATGTTATTTATTGATTATAATAGACAAGACATATACCATAAGAAAAGCAATTTCTGTTTTTCGTTTTTTGGAGTTTTTGAGTCAGGGTCTTGGTCTGTTGCCCAGGCTGGAGTGCAGTGGTTTAAGTAGTCCTCACACTCAGCTTCCTGGATAGCTAGGACCACAGGTGTGCACCACCACACTTGGCTAAATAAAAAAAAAAAACCTTTTTGTAGAGACAGGATTTCCCTGTGTTGCAGTTTCTGTTTTGAAATTGCGAAAACCATGAGCAACGAGGAAGACCTGACATATCCTTACCTTAAAGTTAATTTTGGTTTTGTTAAGAAGCTGCAAATAGGCTGGGCTTGGTGGCTCATGCCTGTAATCTCAGGACTTTGAGAGACTGAGGTGGGAGGGTCACTTAAGCCCAGAAGTTTGAGACCAGCCTTGGCAACATAGTGAGACCCCATCTCTACAAAAAATTTTAAAAGAATTAGGTAGGCGTGATGGTAGCATGTGCTTGTGGTTCCAGTTACTCAGGAGGCTGAGGCAGAAGGATCAGAGGTTGAGGCTGCAGTGAGCAGTGATCACTCCACTGCACTCCAACCTGAGCAACAGAGCAAGACCCCGTCTTAAAAGAGATAAATTAGCCAGCCATGGTGGCACATGCCTACAGTCTCAGCTACTCAAAAGGCTGACAGGGGAGGATTGCTTAAGCCCAGGGGTTTAAGGCTACAGTAATGCAGTGAGCTATGATCATGCCACAGCACTTCAGCCTGAGTGACAGAGCAAGACCCTGTCTCAAAAAAATAAATAAATAAAAGGAGCTACAAATAATTGTCGTTAGAGAATCAACATTTGTAGATGATTGTTATGTTTAAAACATTTGGATTTTTTTAATAGTGATCCTACCCTTTTTAATTTAACTAAAAGAATGAATATTTAACATTAAAAAGGAAGAAAGTTATTATTTTCTTTTTTGAACTTAGTATCTAAAATCTGCCTTCATAAAGACTGGTTGAATAAGGGTATTCTGAATTCTAGAGGGAAGTTGCTGCAGCCAGTAGAATAGACTCCATACACATATAAAGCATTTTTTTCTTTTCTTTTCTTTTTTTTTTTTTTTTTTTTGTGACAGAGTCACGCTTTGTCATCAGGCTGGAGTGCAGTGGTGCAATCTTGGCTAACTGCAACCTCCAACTCCCTGGTTCAAGCGATTCTCCTGCCTTAGCCTCCCGAGTAGCTGGGATTAAAGGCACATGCCACCACGCCCAGCTAATTTTTATATTATTAGAAGAGATGGAGTTTCACTATGTTGGCCAGTATGGTCTAGATCTCCTGATCTCATAATCCACCCGCCTCAGCCTCCTAAAGTGCTGGGATTACAGGAGTGAGCTACCGCCTCCAGCCTAAAGCATTTTTCTCTAAACAGTTATGTGATAATAATGACTGCCATTTTACTGAGTATCCATTGTGCTCTATTCTTGTGAATGTTTTATATATATGCTTGATAATCCTCATAGTAACTCTGTTAAGTGAGTAGAATATCCTTAGAGATTTCACATTTAGGGTCTAATGTGGTGACTCACGCCTGTAATCCCAGCACTTTGGGAGGCTGAGGTGGGCAGATCACTTGAGGCTGGGAATTCAAGACCAGCCTGGACAACATGGTAAAACCCTGTCTCTGCCAAAAATACAAAAATTAACCAGGCATGGTGGTGTACTTCTGTAGTCTGAGCTACTCAGGAAGCTGAGGTGGGAGGATCACTTGAGCCTCAAAGGTGGAGTTTGCAGTGAGCCGAGATTGTGCCAGTGCACTCCAGCCTGGACGACAGAGCGAGACCCTGTCTCAAAAAGAAAAAAAGAGAGATTCACATTTAGGTCTGTCTGATTGTAACCCTATGAGTTTTTTTCACTGGGCCCAGTTATCGCCCTCTTTGTGTGTTGGATCGTTTTCTCACCTGCATACTCAACTGAAAGGCATGTGGTTTGGAGGGAACCACATGTTCCCTCCAGCACCACAGAAGAACTGTGCTATTTTCAGCATGACAGGAGAACCATGTTCCCTCCAGCATGACAGAACCATGTTGTCTCCTGAAAGTGATTGTTAAGACAGAAGGTGCCTATGGTAATGAAAAAAGAAATAATGAAATAAGATTACTTTAATTTCTTTTATTTTTAAAACAGGTGGAATATGCTTTGCAACCGTGTTCTATTACCTTATTTAAGTTGAAATGTAACATTTTGTTGTGAATCTCTAGGACATTCTGAAATTTTGTTTTTGTTTTTGTTTTTGTTTTTGAGACAAAGTCTTGCTTTGTCTGCCAGGCTGGAGTGCAATGGCACGATCTTGACTTACTGAAACCTCTGCCTCCTGGGTTCAAGTGATTCTCCTGCCTCAGCCTCCCAAGTAGCTAGGAATACAGGCACCTACCACCACGCCCAGCTATTTTTTTTTTTTGTATTTTTAGTAGAGATGGGGTTTTGTCACATTGGCCAAGGTGGTCTGGAACTCCTGACCTCAGATGATCCACCCACCTCGGCCTCCCAAAGTGCTGGGGTTACAGGCATGAGCCACTGCGCCTGGCCATGAAAATTTACATTTTTAATAGTAATAGTTACCTTTTATTCAGTGCTTCCTGTAGACTTCCAGTGTGCTCTCTACAATATGGTAGTTACTAGCCTCATTTAATTTTAAATAAAATTTAAAATTTAGTTCCTTAGTTGCATTAGCCACATATCAGTTGCTTACATGGCTAGTGGCTCCCATATTGAGCAGCAGGAAATATAGAACATTTTCATCATCTCAGAAAGTTCTGTTGAATGATTTGTTTCTCATTCATAACTCTTTGAGGTCTCTTTTCTTATTTTTTTTTAATTATAAAACACTAGAAAGCTAGACTTGCAAGATAAGTAAATTGCCTAGTGTACATTACTAAAGAGATAAAGAAAAATGACATAGTCTCTAACTTCAGGTTTTACTTTTCAGTGAAGACCTAGACAAGAAACAGGATAGTGTATGATAAAATAAGTCACAAGGGTTGTTTTGCTTTTATTATTATTTTTAATTGACACATAATAATTGTATATATTTACGGGGTGTACAGTGTGCTATTTTGACACATGCGTTCAGTGTCTTGGTCAAGTCACGGTGATTAGCACATTCGTCACCTCAAACATTTATCATTTCTTTGTGTTGGGAACATTTAAATCCTGCTCTTACAGCTATTTCAAACTATACAATAAGTTGTTAATTATAGTTACCCTATAGTGCTATAGAACACTGGAACTTACTCCTCCTCTCTAGGTGTATTTATATGTCCATTAACCAACCTTTGTCTACTCTCCGTTCTCCACTCTCCTTCCTTGGCTCTCCTTCTTTGCCTCTAGTAACCACTATTCTTCTCCATACTTCAATGAGATCCACTTTTTTAGCTTCCACATGTAAATGGAGGTTTATCTAAACCTGTAGTGTTTATCTTTCTCTACCCATTTCATTTAACATAATGTCTTCCAAGTTCATTTGTGTTGCCACAAATGACAGAATTTCAGCTTTTTTTATGGCTAAAGAGTATTACATGGTTGTGTGTGTGTGTGTGTGTGTGTGTGTGTATAACTATACAGACACAGCACATTTTCTTTCTTTATTCATCTGTTGATAGGCAATTAGGTTGATTCCATATCTGTGAGTAGTACGGTAATAAACATGGGAGTACATATATGATTTTCTTTCCTTTGGTTATATACCCAGTAGTGGGATTACTGGATTATTTGCACAGAGGAGGTTGTAGTAATATCTGGTGGTAGTTTGCATTTCTGTGGAATCAATCGCGATATCCCCTTTATCATTTTTTATTGCGTCTGTTTGATTCTTCTCTTTCTTTTTTATTAGTCTTGCTA
>CAUYLG010019434.1:0-14754 GCA_963573385.1 Cacajao melanocephalus | reverse complement strand
GGTTGAGCCACTTTGACCAGTGGCTGGGGGGCCTTTTTTTTTTTTTTTTTTTTTTTTTTTTTTTTTTTTTTTAAGACAGGGGGTCTTGTTCTCTTACCCTGGCTAGAGTGTAGTGGCATGATTTTGGCTCACTGTAGCTTTGATCTCCTGGGCTCAAGCAATCCTCCTGCCTCAGCCTCCTGAGTAGGTAGGACTACAGGTGTGCACCACCATGGCTAGTTAATTTTTTATTTTTATTTTTTATAGATCCAGGGTCTTCCTGTGTTGCCTAGGCTCATCCCAAACTTCTGAGCTCAAGTGATCCTCCTGCCTCAGCCTCCCAGTGTGCTGGGATTACAGGCATGAGCCTAATAAATATGGGATATTAATTATGAATCCAGAAAGACATATATGTCTTATTTGGGAAGAAGAAAGGATTCATTGACAATGAAGATTGTCAATCAAGATTTGGTCTTAATTTATCTCAGGTAGATGTCAACTTCTGCCATATTTTCTTGATCATTAACTGAGACCTCATCCCTCTTCTTCCCCTACTTTTTTCCTTAAAAGCCAAATAAAAATAAACAGAACTATTATTATTTTGCATTGAGTATCCCAAGTAGATTTAGAATGTTGGTTTCAAAGTAAATAAACAAGAGACAGATGCAGTGGAATTTCATAACCATGATGGACTTTGGGGTGTAATAATTTTCTTAGGCAAGTTTCTAAAAACAGTTTTTTCTCCCTGTAGTCTGTCCTTAGGGACTAATGTTCTAAAAAGAGAGAACAATTTTTCCAGTAAAATTAACTCTGTGAAGACTTTATGGATTTTAAAGACACCATTTTGTGTGTGTATGTGTGTAAGGCTCCTATAGTCAGGCTGCTGTGTAGCTGGGGGGACCTCCACGGTGAGTTATGTTCTTGTCCTGATGTCATGGTAACAAGCGGATACAAATAGTTCCATGCATGGAGTTTCTGGATCCTTTGTCTAAAATTTTTCCGTGTTTTCTAATGGATTGCAAGTTCTCTTTAAAAGTGGAAACACCCTTAAAGATATGAAGCAAATTTTCATCATTTGGAAGGCAGTATATAACTCACAAATGGGTTGTCTTGAAAGGTGGTTTATAGGGCACTAGCTTGGAACTGCATTTGTCTATGGACATGTGATAGGTTCTCAGGGCAGCTGATTAACACTTACCAAGCCCACCATATTAATTTTGGTAGCACTGAAGCAGTACTACAGACCCTAGCACCAGGTGCGACTGTGTTCTGGAGCAGTGGTTCTCAAGCAGGCCATTGAAGGGAATTTCTTAAAAGCCCTGCTGGCCTGGGTACCTCACACCACTCCTGCACTAACCCATTTAGAGTGTGGCTTTTTGCACCTTCTGTGCTCAAGGTCATAAATGCTCCTTACTATCAAACAGATGCTCACTCTTGGGGTACTATTCAAGGGCATCAGCCACATGCTTCATTGTTCCTGTCCCACTGTGTGCCATTTCCCCACATGAGCACATGCCATCTTAAGCCCTACCTGAACATGCCCTACCCTCCTCAGTTTCCCACCTTTGCTGGCTGTCCTTGGCACCAAGAATTTAATTCCCATTTGTGGCTGCCTAAGACACAACCTCTTCTTTGCTGGCTCATTTCACATGCCACCCTTCTTTTCTGATTTTTCTCAATTAGAGCTCACTTTTTCCTTCTTGATATCCCCATCCCACTCTTATGTTACCTGTCTTTTGGCACGTAATACTGCCTTTACAGGGTAATGTTACATTTATATTTTCTTTGTATTTACTAAGTTTTCAAGATAATGCTGTTGATTTTCAGAAGTTTATCAAGTAAGTTTGAAAAAAAATGTATTTGTGAACTCATGGATTTAAACTTATTTGATCAGTTTTAATCCATTGCAATTCTCCTCTTTATGAGAGTTCAGATTGCCCCATCTTTGACCAGAGGGCGATGTTCAGGTTGAGCCACTTTGACCAGTGGCTGCTGGGCACTTTTTTTTTTTTTTTTTTTGAGACATGCGGTCTTGTTCTCTCACTCTGGCTGGAGTGACCTGTCTTATGGCACATAATACTGCCTTTACAGGGTAATGTTTGGTGGGCTGCCTTTCAGCCCTGTGCATCCCTAAAGGGCAAGGGCTCTTGTCTTACCCACCAGTGAGGATCCAACAGTGCCTAGCAATGTGCTTGGGATATGGTGGCTGCACAACAAATTCTGGAGCTGTTTAACTGCCTCTATTCCACAACCACTCGCATACATACTGAGAGGGGGAGGGAGCATGTGTGGGTGCTGGTGGGAAGCCAGAGAGGGAAGCTGTCTGTGTTGCATTCAGACATGAATGCAACACAGACAGCCCTAAGTGCTGTCTACCTTTGGCTTTGAGTCAGATATAATAAAACAAAATCAGCCATTACAAGTAGTGCCTTTTAACTTTTGTTGTAAGGCTCACAAAAGATGTTTGCTATCCCTGACTGGTGTCAGATGCAATAAGTATAATTAATCTCTGGAAACACATAGATGAAATTACTTTAATCATGGCTTTCATTTGTTTCCAGCCCCTGAATCTCCTGGGCATGGAGCAGACCACCTGACCTTTGCCTTTGGAGGCACCTTGAGCCCATCTCCTGGGTTTGGCTTTAGGGATAGTGTCGCTTTCTGGGTATTTTAAACTTGAAAGTGGAAAACCTTGGGCTCTCCACATCCATCTCCTGAGGACTTACTGATAGAAAGCTTATTTGCCCAGGACAGGTGACCTTTCCTTTCATCTCTGACTGTGTTTTCACATCTAATAAAGTCAAGAGGGGACTTGGCACCTGTTTTTCTCAGGACAAACTCAATGGGGACACAGGCCCAAAAGTGAAGGGCACTGAGTTCTTTTCTCCATCTTCTATCACCAAAGAACTGCTCTCCATAGAACACTATGGATCTGGAGTTACTATCAGGTAAAAATCATCGACTTTAGGAGTTAGAGGCATCCTTAATATTCATTCAGGCCAATATCTCCATTTGATAAATAAGAAACCAAGGCTTGATGAGTTGACATGTCTTGCTGGAAGCATATTGTGTCTGGGTGTCAGAGGCTGACTGAGAACCAGCTTTCCACCTCCAGTGGACTCTATTATTTTACAGATTCCATGATGAAAAGGTTTGGCCAAGGAAAGCGTGCATTTATTCCATTCATTTAACCAATATCTATGGAAGGCTCACTCTACGGCAGGTACTTTCTAGGTGTTTAGGACAGTGATAAACAAGACAGATACAATACTTGCCCTGGTAAATCTTCCAGTTTGCTGGAGCAGCTAGATACTAGAATTGTTCAATGAATTTTGATGAGTCTCACGATGGGAAAGGGTAGTGTGCCTGCAACCTATAACTGAAGGGTGTCAGGATCAGGCTGGGGGAGCCTGAGAATGTTCCAAGAAGGGATGGTGCATGCAAAGGCCTGGGGTCCAGCTAGAGCTTCCTCTCTGGCTATGCTCAGGTCCATATTCCTCTAGATACCTTCATGGCCATACTCGGCTTCTCTCCCCAGCCTCCCCTCTCCTACCTGCTAGCTAACATATACCTTCAGCATTCTTTTTTTGATGATTTGTCCAGGGTTTTCTTTATTTTTATGCCTTTGCACACTCTGACCCTCTACTGGAAATGTAAATTGCTTTCAATCCCATTTGTGCTTTAGGATTCAGCTTTCAATTCTCCTGGACTGTGTGGCTAATTCTTCTTTGTGATTTCATACCACCTTGGAGCTACCTCTATTGGACTTTATAGTCTTTAATGTAATTATCTGCTTGCTTATCTAATTTCTTCTTTATGATCTCTTATTTATCTCAGCTCTTAAGTGAAGGTCAAAGGTGTGTTATTTAACTCAGTATGCCTAGCACATTGCCTTGAACTTAATAGTTACTTCCAATGAATGCTTGTTGTATCAGTAGATGGAGAAATATAAGTCTCCTGACACCAGTCCAGGTCATCTTTCTCCTCCTTCCTTTCCTTTCCCTTTACTGTCTTTTCTTCCACCTATCCTTCCCCCTTCCCTCCCTCCCTCCTTCTATCCTATTTTCCTCCCTCCTCCTTTCCTCCCTCTCTTCCTTCCTTCCTTTCTATCCATCCAACAGATGTTTTTGAGAATCTACCATGGGCTTGGCCTTGAGCAACTCATGCCCCAGTGGAAGAGTTAGATAGGTAGTTAGAGAAATAATAGTTTAGCGCAGTATTTAATGTTAAAGGAGCTTAAACAAAGAGCTCCAGAGCACTGAGGGTGGATCAACCATGTTTAGAGTCATCCAGGACGGCCTCCCCACCTGAGAGATGTTTGCCAGGTGAGGAAAGGGAGCAGGAAGCGTGCTGCTCTGGAGGCATGAGAACATGCAGAGAAAGGCCCTGAGTTGTGAAAAGTGGAATTTGACTGTTCATGGAATGGAGGGTGTGTAGGGGTGTGGGGAGAGAGGGAAGGAAAGGGTGGGTAGGAGGCTGGATGGAAAATGCTTTTGCTGACCTCTCTAAACAATTTGGGGTTATTATGTAGGTACTGGGAATCCTACTGAGGTTTTTAAACAGAGGAATTCTCCTCTGTTTTGTAGGAAGCTGTAGGTGTCTATATTTATGGGTTACATGAGATAGTGATACAGGCATGCAATGTGTAATCATCACATCGGGGTAAATGGGGTATCCATTCCCTCAAGGATTTATCTTTGTGCCACAAATAATCCAATTATGCTCTTTTAGCTATTTAAAAAGCACAGTTAAGTCATTTTTGACTATATTCACCCTATCGTGTTTGCAAACACTAGGTCTTATTTGTTCTAACTATTTTTTGTATCCATTCACCATCCCCACTTCCCCTCAGCCTCCCTATTGCCCTTCCCTGCCTCTGGTAACCATCCTTTTACTCTCCATCTTCATGAGTTCAAGTGCTTCAATGTTTAGTTCCCACAAATGAGTGAGAACATGCGATGTTTGTCTTTCTGTGCCTGGCTTATGTCACTTAATGTCCTCTGAAGGAGTTGCCTTTCCTCTAGTGACCACCCCAGGCCTTTATTCTCACTCCACCTCTATCCATGAACAAACCCTGCTAATGTGTACTACCATGTAGCCTCCCTGGGGCTATCATAAGAGGAAGCAACATCTGCCACGTGCCCCCTGCCTCTCCATTCCTCTTCTTTTTCAGCAAAGCCTGGGCTGAGGGCACAGGCCATTGCTAGCACCGGATGGAGATCACCACAGCAGTAGAGAAGCAAAGGGTAGGGGGCACAACCTGTGCATCTAAAACCATCTGTCACCTTGACCTCTGATGAAATGGGACTTTTAAAATGATAGTGTCATTTATGCTACTTATTAGGCATCTCACTTCCCTCAATAATCCTTATTAGCCAGATAATCTATTGTTTGGCACTGACTTAAATATATGCTTACTGAAGTTTTCTATTTTAGAGCTGACGAAAGGACTCATTCTTCCACAGGTTCCTCTTGTTGTTGTAACAACAATGCTAAATCCTCACTGACTGATTTGAGGAGGCTGTTGAAGTTGAGAGTAACAATGACAGAACAAAGTGCTTATGTTAGGCCCACAACCCATTGAAGTGCTGCCACTGAATAATTAATCAGGCCAGCTAAAATTCTACATCATTGTAATAATATTTACTCTGAAAACTCACAGTTGGACTAAAGTTTCTATTGCAGGCTCTGCTGACATCAAGGAATCTTAAACTTCCTTTTTGACAGGGAGGTTTATTAGGGCCTTATTGTGGCAACCCAAACACAATTCGTCTTGCAGATGCTCATTGAAGGCATGGACTCTTAGGGATTGACATTGGATTACGGATGATCTATTCAGTTGTTTCCAAACCTGGCTGAACCATAGAATCTACTGGGAAGACTTCAGAAATTTCTGGATTGCTGGGCTCCATCTCTGGGGGCCTGATTCAGCAGAAAATGGCAGATATATTTTCTTAAACACCCAGGTTGTTCTTCTAGCAATAAGAACTGCTGATCGCATTTTGAGGACACTGAAGGCTGCAAGGTTGAAGTCACTTGCAAGATTAAATCAATCCCGAAGTCCCCTAGATTTTTCTGAGTGGAAGAGGAGCCGATACTAGGGACTTTTAAGAAATACTTTTAAGAAAAGTCCCCAGTTTTGACATAAGGCCAGCACTTTCACAGTGTTTCTAACGTGGATTTCCTAACTGTCCTCAGAGAAACCCTTGGGTGCCTGTGAAGTGTGCAGCTTCCTGGGATCTCCGACTGTATCGAAATCTCTGAGGTGGACCCATGAATCTGTAATTAAATAAACCCTTCAGGGTTTTCTGACACACATTCAAGTTTGAGAGCCACTGGGTTTTCTCTCTCTCTCTCTTCTTTTGAGTTGGATCTCACTCTGTCACCCAGGCTGGAGTGCAGTGGCATGAACGGAGGTCACTGTAGCCTCGAACTCCTAGGCTCAAAGGACCCTCCTACTTTAGACTTCTGAGTGGCACTACTGGTGCATGCCATCACACCTGGATAATTTTTAAATTTTTTGTAGACACAGGGTCTTTCTGTATTACCCAGGCTGGTCTCAAACTCCTGGCCTCAAGCGATCTTCCCACCTCGGCCTCCCAAAAATGCTGGGATTATAGGCATGAGCCACTGTGCCTGGCACCTTATAACAGCTGGCACCTCCTTGTTCATGGTGGGTACTCAGTGCCATATGTTGAGCTCATCAGAGCTAAAATTTGCAAGCACCGATGCTTCAGGGCTCATCCTGACTCCCTCCTTGCTTCATTGAACAATGTAGGCTTCCATTCTGAAATTGCCGTACTCTGGTGCTTTCCATGTGCAAAGCCCTATCTCTTTATACTCTGTCTCCCTGCATCATTCTTGGGCTGCTCCTTCTCTCTTTCCTAGATGTCTCTTTTTCCACTGCCCCCGCCCCCACCCCGGGTAATCAGTTGCATGACCTCTCTTGTTTTCCGTGGTGATAGTAGTGATAATTACCAAATGTCTTTCACCAGCCCAGACTTAATTCCCGAGCTTCGGACCCACAGACATAGCAGCCTGTTGAGCACTTGCCTTGTGAGTGCCACACGGACCCCTGAAATCCACGTGGCTTAATGGAGCACATGATCCTTCTCCAGAATATGGTGGTTCTCATCCTCCCTCTTGTACTTGAGTTGGTGGAGTTACCTCTTTTTTATTTATTTATTTTTAATTAATTTTTGTGGGTACATAGTAGGTGTCTATATGTATGGGTTACATGAGATATTTTGATACAGGCATGCAGTGTGTAATAATCACATAAGGGTAAATGGGATATCCATTTCCCCCAAGGATTTATCCTTTGTGTTACAAATAATCCAATTATACTCTTTTAGTTATTTTAAAATGTACAATTGGGTTTTTTTTTTTTTTTTTTTTTCTTACTATGTTCACCCTGTTGTGGCTTGCAAACACAACAGGGTCTTATTCATTTGTTCTAATTCTGTTTTGTACCCGTTAACCATCCCCACTTCCCCCTGACCTCCCCATTTCCCTTCCCAGCCTTCCTTCTACCCTTCATCTCCATGAGTTCAAGTGTTTAATTTTTAACCCCCACCAATAAGTGAGAACATGTGATGCTTGCCTTTCTGTGCCTGGCTTCTTTCCCTTAACATAATATCGTGCGATGGAGCTGCCTTTCCTCCAGTGACTACCCCAGGCCTTTCTTCCCACTCCACCTCTATCCATGAAACCCTGCTGACGTGTGCTGCCAAATACTCCTGAAATGTGCTCTGCTTTTTCTCCCTGGTGCCACTGTCTCACCCCAGATCCTCATCGTTTCTCTCCTGAGCCTTGATAGCAGCTTCCAAGTGAGTCTCCTTCCTACTAGCCTTGCCCTCCCCATCAGCCTCACTGTCTCCAGAGTGACATTTTAGACATGTGACCACAGTGCCCCTTCAGAAGTTCTGCACTGCCTGAGGATGAAGCCCAACCCCTTTGCGTGGCACTCAGGTCTTCTAAGTTTCTGCTGTTCCTCCATCTAACCCCTGCTCGTCGTCCCCTGCTTTATACTCTAGCTATTCTCAGTCACTCTGCTCCCTGGAGCCATACAGCATTTTCATAGGAAATTTCTACTACCTTGAGTGCCTTTCTGTCACTGTATCCTCTCTTCCCATCTGTCCATCAAGGGAGTCCCTGATCAGCCTTCTAGCTGCAACTTGGTGCCTCCAAAACCTTGGCTGGACCTCTGGTATGGCCCCTAATTTGTGTACCATCCCCCCATCCACATTTCCATCATAAATCTAGGCGTGAGGGTTTGTTTCATGCCTATTGTGCCTCTTTGACTTGATTCATCAATTACCTCCAATGCTTGGAATGGTGACTGGCTCTTAGTCGGTACTTAATGAATACTTCTTGAGTGAATGAATGAATGGATGAATGACTCACAGTGACTGACTTTTGGAATCATGTATCATAAACAATCTATGCTTATATTTTTGCCATTCTTCCCATTTTTGAAACACATGTCATGAATTAATGCACTGGCAGTAGAGTTCATAAAAATAACTATGCATTCTGATTAATTGACTCATGTTACCCGATTAATTTTCCTATTAAAGGGTCAGCCAGAAGCCGGAAGTGAAGCAAATACAGTGTGGCATGGATCAACATTACAACCTGCCCCTTGAGCAGTTAATAGGAAGGGGTTTTAAAAAACAACCAGGGTTACTAAACATTACTTCATCTTTTAAAACATATTGGGTATATATTTTTTTAACCAAAGGAAACCATATTTCATCTCGGTAAGTAAGAATCATGCTAATAATGAAAAACAAAGTTTTTCCAGCGTTTCAGCTAAAATTATAGTGTCAGTTATAAGTTTAAGAGTTGAAGATGCTCAAATGGACCTACATTTTCTTAGTCCTTCTGATGTCCATTTTGGCACTGGAATAAAGGAACCCTGAAACCCTGAGTGGCTGTGGCCAGGTCCCACTGCCAGGCAGGGAGCAGCATTAGACGTGAGACAGGTGGTGGGAGACGGAGGGTGCAGGATGTCAGCTATGTGCCGTGGGGAATGATTAGGTTTGAGCACAACACACATAGACCCCAAAGAATGTTGATTGACTTGTCACCGTGGGCTGGGCATGGAGTTTTGTGTTTTGTATTACCTATTCCATTTAATCCACTCTGACGCTCTAGGAAGCTATCACTAATTTCTTAAATTTACAGACCCAGGGACTGTTAATTGATTCTCTGCGGTTCGGGAAGTAGCTCAGGAATTAGAAAACATAAACCTGATTGATTCTGTTGTTTAAGATTCAAAACAGCATGGCCATGATCTTGCATGATTTCAAAAGGGGAGAGGACACTCCCTGAAATTCCTCTTGTTCCCCAATATGCTGTCCCTTAGTTTTTTCAGAATTTGTGCCTCTTGGGTGCAAAGGAGACCCCCATCCTTGTACAGGCAGCTGTATTTGGCCGCACAGCTGCCCAGGTGGGGATGGCTGCCTTCCACATCTGCGTGAGAGATGGTTTGTGGGCCCAGCACTGTCTGTGTGAAGCTGACAGTGAGAGAATGGAGTGTGGTGTCTGGCCTCAAAATGCCCGTTCCCTGTACCTCTGCCTGGCCCTGGATAGATGTGAAGTTCACATGCATCATCATTGACTGACAGGGTGTTAGAGTGGGAAAACCTTAGGGTGTCATTTTCTTTTATTATACAGGTGAGGCCATTGGGTCCCTGGAAGGTTAAATTGCTTAGCCCAAGTCATGGGAGCACTAGGTGTTGAACGTGAGTTTCCTGATGTGTCCGGGGCTCTTTGCCCCTATGCTATGGTGCACCACCAGATGCACCACCCCTGTTCATTGGTGCCGCCTTCCTTCCCTGCCGTGCAGACGGGAAGCAGCGTTTTTGCCCACTGGAGCCTAATTCGGTGATGCTCTTCTAGTACCTATGGGCTGTGCTTTCCTTTGAGGCTGAGTCTTTGTTTCCCACGCATCCCACAGGATGAGATTCTCACTCACGGTCAGGTTCGAACACTCCTTCCCACTTGTGTCTCCTCCTCTTTCTGGCATCATCTGTGGTAACCCTTCTGCACCTGTCTTCCAGTGCTCTTCAAATACAGCTTGTAAGTTTCTTCCTTTGCTGAAGCGATTTTCCCAGCCAGTTCACGCTCCTCACACTCCCCTCTCTCTCACTCTAAGAAAGGCTCATCTGGTTGTGTTTTCAGCCTGAATACGAATCACACTACTATTAAGACACCCTCTCCGATGGCTTCAGCCCACCGTGAATACTCCCCATGCAAATAGTCACAATGAATGATCCTTATGCCAAAATGTTCTTGTGCAAATAGGGTGTTTCATCTTTGAAACTTGACAGATCATTGCTAGGCTAGTGTTTTTCAGAGTGTTTTTGGAACATATGTCTCTCTTCCAGCACACCTCTCCCTGTACCCCATTCTCCTTAGGAGGATTCCATGGTCAAGTCAGTCTAGGAAGTGCCTGCTATTTGATTTGCCTCACAGAGATTCATCTAGCATAGTAGCACTTTCAAGGATCTGAGAAGTTCTGCATTATAGAAACTGGCTTCACCTTTTTAATCCTGCACCTCCCAAATTTATGTCCTTAGAATGTTCCACTTGTGTGACACTATTAGTGTCCCACTGAGTGGTTTTTGTGGAATGTTCTTCTGAAAGTTTCTGACATGTAATTAGAAATGTAGAAGTCTTATCTTCCCGCACATTTTTGTGTTTCTTTCTCTCTCCCCAGCATCCAGCAGAATGACCGTTTCCTTCTTTTTAAAAATTTTATGTAGTGGCAGAATGGCTAACAAAGGTTTTCCTGTTCACTCATGTGAATTTCTGGTGGAGAAATGAACTTTTTTTCATGCTGAGATATGGCAAAGATAAAGCATGGTCAGCAGGAAAAGTAGAAATTGTCTCAAAATGAGAATGAGTTATAAACTTGTCATGAAGCATAAGTGAGGCTGGGTCTAGAAAGGCCAAATCTACTGTTAGAAAATCTCAATGGAAAAGTCAGAATTTGAGAAACGCTCATTTGAAGAAAGACAAAGTATAACTGAGATAAGTATTAATTAACCCCACAAAACTCTGGACTGTGAAAAACAAAATTTAAAGATGAAGACAGAGAGAGAGAGAGAAAAAAATGGAACAGAATGGATGGTTGTAAAACACTTGTTTTACTGCAGTTTCAGAAACTTTCCTGGGCCGAGCTCCCAGATCCTCACCCTGCTACCAGGAGCTGAGGCTCCAGCTATTAAAGCTCTGTTCTTGCCAAAACGTCCTTCTTTTGCTCTTTTCTTGCTTCATATTTTGGTAATGACCTTGAGTAACTTTAGGTCTCTATCAGTTCAAGTTGGTGCAGCAGCTATTTTTTGAGTATTTAAGGTGTACCAGGGCTGCAAAGATAAATGAGACATGTCTCTTTGCTGGAGTGTGAGCCAGGGGCAGAGAGAGAGAGCTGTAAGATACAGTAACAGGTAATTTCCATGTGGTGCCAAGACAGAGGAAGGCCGGTGAGGTGCCTGGCCCAGTCTGGAGACCTCAGTGACTGTTCCTACAGGGTGGACTTCTCTGTGAGGTGTGGAAGGCACAGAGCCATGGGCCTGTGCAAGTTTTAGAAACCCATGAACAGGTTTTCACTTATTTTAAAATCAGAAGTAAAAATGAATATGCTCCAGCCTGGATTTTATTTGCCTCTATACCAACACAGTTGCGGAGCCATTCTGGATGTTTTTTATGGAGAATGGGGCCCACAAAGACAAAAGTGCCTGGGGCTCATGAAAGGCCTATGGGGCTGCCTTAGTTTCCTGGGGCTGCCAGGACAAAGTTCCAAAGACTGAGTGGCTTAAACAACAGATATTTATTGTCTCATCATTCTTGGGCCGGAAGTTCAAGATCAAGGTGTGCATAGGGTGGGTTCCTTCTGCGGGTCACGTAGGGAAATCTTTTCCAGGCCTCTCTCCTAGTAGCTGGTGGTCTCAAGAAGGCACTCCGTGGCCTGCAGATGGCCACCTCTTCCCTGTGTCTTCACATCACCTCTGTATGTGTCTTTTCACATAGCATTCTTTTTCACAAAAAAGTCCAGTCATATTGGGGTAGGGGACGGGGACCACCCTGTGTCATTATGACCTCTTCTTAACTCATTACATCTGCAACAACCCTATTTCCAAATAAGCTCACATTCTGAGGTCTTAGGGGTTAGGATTTCAGCAGTGAATTTAACAGTGGTGGGGAGCCGTTCAGCCTATCACAGTGGCCCTGGGCCCCTGGGAGCGCCCCTGCCTCTCTCCACCTTTGTAACCAGTGGGCTTGTCTTGAAGTGGAAACAGTAAGGGAGTCATGGTTCTCTGTGGGTACAAGTCCCCCCATTTCTCCCACTCCTCCCAAAATAAATAAAAAAAAGAATGATCAATTGCCCTTGATGCCAGTTTTGCTAATGGGTAGGGTTCCCATAAGATCACTGAAAAATTATGTTACAGAATTTGATTGGAACATTTTATTTATTGACCTCACTTCTAATCAAAGATGGCCAGATTAGCAATCTAAAAATGTAATCTTGACCAGACACAGTGGCTTATGCCTGTAATCCCAATGCTTTGGGAAGCTGAGGCAGGTGGATCACTTGAGGCCAGGAGTTCAAGATAAGCCTGGCTAACATGGTAAAACCTCATCTCTCCTAAAAATATAAAAATTAGCTGGGCATGGTGGTGCATGGCTGTAATGCCAGCTGCTTGGGAGGCTTAGGCAGGAGAATCGCTTGAACCCGGGAGGCGGAGGTTGCAGTGGGCAGAGATTGTGCTGCTGCACTCCAGCTTGGGCAACAGAGCAAGACTCTGTCTCAAAAAAAAGAAAATAGGGAGGATCCAAGATGACCGAATAGGAACAGCTCCAGTGTGCAGTTCCCAGCAAGAACAATGCAGAGGGTGAGTGCCCACCACACTTCTAAACAGATTTTCACTGCCCACAGACCAGGAGATTCCCAGGCTGAAAAGCGCCACGAGTTTTCAGCATGGCAGTTTCAGCTGGTGCTGGGTTGGCGCACAGAAACTCACACAATTCTGGGCGGCCATTTCAACTTGCTCCTGCAATGTCTGGGAGCCAGAGCTGCCCATTCAACTGAAAGAGAGGGGGCAGAGACAGGGAGCCAGGCGATCTGGCTCAGTGGGAACCACTCCCACAAAACAATTAATCTGAAATGCTCTGGATTGAGAGTTTGAGAGTTTCGCAGCAAGCACAGCTGGACCCAGGATGGCCCAGCTCAGTGGGGGGAAGGGCAACCACCACTACCAAAGCAGTCTGCCACTACTGAGGCAGTTCACACAGCAGCTGGGCAGAGCCTGCAGCAGCTCAGCAATGCCTCTGCTGGCAGACTGTGACTAGACTACTCCGTGTGGGGCAGGGCATTGATGAAAAAAGGCAGCAGCATGACGAACTTATAAATAAAGCTGACCTTGCTAGGACAGAGCACCTGGGAAAAGAGGTGGTTATGATTTCCGCTATAGCAGACTTAAAAGTACCTGTCCAGCATTTCTGCATGCAACAGTGGCACTCCCAGCACAACACTTGAGCTCCTGTAAGGGACAGACTGTCTCCTCAAGCAGCTCCCTGGCCTCCATATACCCAAAGAGACACCTCATAAAGAGAGCTCAAGCCAACATCTAGCAGGTACTCTTCTGGGATGAAGATAACAGAAGAAACTGGCAGCAACCCTTGCTGTTCTGCAGCTTCTGTGGGTGATCTCCAGGCAAGCAGGGTCTGGAGTGGACCTCCAGTGGTCCTGCAGCAGAGGGGCCTGACTGTTAGAAAGAAAACTAAGAAACAGAAAGAAATAACTTCATCATCAACAAAAAGGATGTCCACTCAGAGAACTCATCCGAAAGTCACCAACTACAAAGACCAAAGGTAGATAAAGCCACTAAAATGGGAAGAAACTAGCGCAAAAAGGATGAAAACACCAAAAACCAGAATGCCTCTCCTCCTCCAAAGGATCACAACTCCTCATCAGCTAGGGATCAAAGATGGATGGAGAATGAATCTGATGAATTGACAGAAACAGGCTTCAGAAGGTGGGTAACAACAAACTTCTCAGAGCTAAAAGAACATGTGCTAACTCAATGCAAAGAAACTAAGAACCTAGAATAAAGGTTAGATGAGATGCTAACTCGAATAAACAAACAGCTTAGAGAAGAATATAAATGACTTGATGGAGCTGAAAAACACAGCATGAGAACTTTGCAAAGCATACACAAGTTTCAATAGCCAAATCAACCAAGCAGAAGAAAGGATATCAGAGATTGAAGATCAACACAATGAAATAAAACAAGAAGGCAAGAATAGAGAAAAAAGAGTGAAAAGAAATGAACAAAGCCTCCAGGAAATATGGGATTATGTGAAAAGACCTAATCTACGTTTGATAGGTGTACCTGAATGTGACTGAGAGAATGAATCCAAGCTGGAAAACACTCCTCAGGATATAATCCAGGAGAACTACCCCAACCTAGCAAACCAGGCCACCATTCAAGTCCAGGAAATACAGAGAACACCACAAAGATATTCCTCAATAAGAGCAACCCCAAGGCACATAATTGTCAGATTCACCAGGGTTGAAATGAAGGAAAAAATGCTAAGGGCAGCCAGAGAGAAAGGTTGAGTTACCCACAAAGGGAAGCCCATCAGACTCACAGTGGATCTCTTGGCAGAAACCCTACAAACCAGAAGAGAGTGGGGGCCAATATTCAACATCCTTAAAGAAAAGAACTTTCAACCTAGAATTTCATATCCAGCCAAACTAAGCTT